>JAGFPH010002034.1:111654-122474 GCA_018207615.1 Philaenus spumarius
GTCAGTGAATCAGTGAAATCGTCTAGCTTTAAGGACGTTTGGCGGAGGCTCCCTTCTCGGATGAATAGTGGCTAAATGGATGATTGGATCTTAAATCTGATGAAAAATCGTCCGTCTGAAATTAAATTTTCTACAACTTTTGTATTTGACATTTTTTGCTATCTCTTACCGTTTTCTTACAAAACGCGCTCAAAGTAAAAGAATGAAAAAATTTTAAAAATTTAAAAAATCTTTCCCGCCCAAAAGTTGTTTCCAAAATTAAAAAATGTTAACTTCTGGCAATTTTCCCAAAAGTTTCTCGTCGAAAGCTTTAATTCAAGTATAAGGTTGAAGGGAGTCCGATTACGGGAAGTGCCTAATAATTAATGTCAATGAATCAGTGTTACCGTCTAGCTTTATATAAGTAGATAGAAGGATCCGTTGGGGGTTGGCGTGCGGAGCACGCAGGGGTCTCCCCTAATGGAAAATAAATAAATTTAACAAATTTTGATTTAATGCGTAACAATAGTGAAAATGCGGGCATTCAATTCCCATCCATATAACAGATAAAATAGATGATTCGGACCAAAAGCTTGGCAAAACACTAATGCAAAACATTAAATGTAAACACATTCACTACCATGGCAACCAACTTAGCAAATTTAGAATCAAATTATTATTCTTAGCAACCAACAGCTTTTTTAGGCAAGGTTAACAAAATAAAAGCAAACGCAAACAAAAATTAATGAAACATGCTTACTGCATTACAGTTCAATTCAAACGTCAGTTGTTACATATTATAAATAAAACCGCTTAACATAATTTTACATTATGTCTGCAACGAAACAACACACGTTTAAACCAATTTGGCAAATTTGGAATTAGGTTATTATCCTTTACAACTAACACTTCAAGAACTTGCCACCTGAAGACGGGAAGTGTTATGTATATCGTGTATTTGTGTAATGTAGTTCACAGGACTTGTGTGTAACGAGAAGTTTCATCTAAGAGAATATTGTTTAGTTGACTACAATGCATCCCGTCTACCTTTGTATAATCAGTTGTGGACGTATAAGGTGGGCGAGGTAAATTAATTATTATACAATTGGTAGCACTTCTTAATTTAAGAAAAGGAAACTGGCAACGCTCTTATATCTATCGGTTTAGAGTTCACCATGTTAATTTGACGATTAAACTTTTGTGTTTGTTGTTTGTTCTGTTTTATATTGTTCATACTTGGTTCACCACATTCAACGAAGTGTATAGTTTCATCAATATATACAAGCCGCTTGAATGAATGACTGACTGATGCAGCATCAACGAAGAGCAAAACTACTTACGATACAAATATGAAAATTTAAATGTATATTCTCATGGGGTTGGAAACCCGTACTAGAAATAATTTTTTAAATTTTTATTTTAACGCGTGAACATGATGAAAATCGGAAGTTTACTTCGACCCCTGAAACAGATAAAACAGCTGCTCGTCTGAAAAGCTCAGCAACACATGTTTGCTTCCATTCATTACCATAGCAAATTTAGAATCAGTTTATTATTTTTCACAACCAACTGCATTTTTAGATTAGATTAACAGAAAATAAAAACAAAAATGCTTACTGTATTATAATTCAATTCAAACATCTGTTGTTACGTATTAAAAATAAAACAGCTGATTTGGATCAAAAACTTAACATAATTTTAGTTAAAACGAACCAAAATACATTTATTTATAACACACTAGCAACAGAGCCCGTTGTGGTTCAATACAACGGTCTCTAGAAAAATATGTAAGAAAAAAATATAGAAAAAATATATGCTTTACTTCTTGTGAAATACCTGAAAATTAATTTGATTTTTTTTTTTCAAGAACGAAATTGTTTTGAATAAAAAAACTAATTTTCTCATAGAGCAAGATAATAAAAAAATGAAATGTAATATATTTATTTACAGTATATTTCTTTATAAACAACATTCTTTGTAAATATTTCATGTGAGTTTTTCATCAATCTCCCTTGATCTTTGCTAGGGATAATTTTAATTTTAATGTCTTAAAACTTTTTTACTCTAGAGAGTGCAACCATTGTATTTGGATAACCTAATAGAACTCCAATATTTTGTCCCACTGGAAATTCGACTTTTTTGGCGCTATCTATTGGGGAAACTATGGAAGCTGTTTGAAACACCAATGCTACCAATGATTTCCCCTAGCGCTACCTCGCGGCGCGATCATGTACTATTTTCGCGACAATCTTTTTTCCTGCTCACAGCCCCCGTATGGATGCAAGATCTATTTATTATTCATGATCTATGGTGCAACGTACAATTGTCCATGGCTAAATACTGGTGCTGGAAGGTAAATACCAACTTTCTCCAATGTCTGGCCTTGTGCTTTATTTATTGTTATAGCAAATTCTAATTTTATAGGAAATTGCTGTCTTTTCAAAACAAATGGCAAATCTGTGTCCGGCTTAAATTAATCCTTGGAATGAACACAATAATTTCACCTGCTGACGATCCAGTTAAAACCTCCGCAATTATTAAATTTGGCTTGAGTTCTTTAACAATTAATCGTGTGCCGTTACATAACCCTCGTTTTGTGTTAAGATTTCTTAGCAACATTATCACAGCTCCGATCTTGAAATTTAAATTATGTATTGGCATTCCTGATGGTGATAGCTGATTTAAAAATTCTATTGGATAATGAATATCTGCTTGTGAACTATCGTCCGCTTCAATAGAATCCGAACTTAAATATGTTGTTGATGTTCCTTCCAGTAAGTTGTGAACAGTTTCGTTTAGAAAATCCACATTTGAATTTTTTGAGCATAAAATAGCCTTCTGGGCGTATTCATGAGAGTGAGCAATGTCCAACTTATCTCCAAATATATCGGTGGCTATGTTACCGTAGCTTAAAATATTGGGTGGTATTGCTATTAATTCTTCTGGTAAATCATTAATACTATCAGTCAGACCATTCCCTGTGCTTAATAGCCATTTGCTAAATAAATCATCCACTGATCGTACATTTTTACTCAGTCGTAGGATCTTAAAGGTTTCCCACAGTGGATGGAATTTTATATTTGTTTCTATTATTTTTATTCTGTTACCATGTCTAACAACTGGCAGAGTTTGCCTGAAATCCCCGCCCAATAACATAACTTTTCCACCGAAAGGATTCTGGTTGTTCATTATTTCCTTTAGTACTCTGTCAATAGCAGTCAAAGCAATTCCTGGTGCCATAGTTGCTTCATCCCAAATTATGATTTTAGCTGATCTGATGATAGTGGCTTCGAGAGAATTTAATCTTATATTTGATACGGATGTTTCGTTTAAAGGAGGTACTAATTTGAATTGGTGAAAATATGTTTTACCTCCTCCCAATAAGTTTGCAGCAATTCCAGTAGACGCAATAGGCAATGCAATGTTTTTTTCTCCACGCACTGTACACAATAGTTTTATACAAATAAGTTTTTCCTGTGCCTCCTGGCCCATCCAGGAAAAAACATGTTTCTGGGACTTCATCATTTATTGCTGCAATTATATTATAGTAACATTGTCTTTGCTCAAAATTCAAACTATTTATCATTTCTATACTTTTTTCCCTCTAACTCATAATCATAGATATCAGTATTGTTGATTGGTAGGATATCGTTTACTGGCATCGGGAGATCGTATTTAAGGCAGGAACTATGGTTTGCTTCTAAAGTTTTGTTAATTTCTCTAAGAGTCAAATTCTTACATCGTTCGCAGTTATCTGTATGGCCTATCTTGTGGCTGTGTGCAAAGTCTTCCCAAAGATGAGGGTGGTATTTTTCAAATAATTCTTTAGCATTAGACGGGGAAGCAAATATAAGAATATATGAGAATAAGTCCCTTAAATGTTGAGGCATGCTGTAATTGACTGCTTTGGCTAAAGTTTTATCCCAAATTTTATCATTTTTTATCAACCCTTTTTGCACTGCTGCTTCATAAAAGTATTATATTTAGTACCATCAATGGTTTTTAAATCATCATAAGCTGTAGCACCAGGTACATGAAGCAGAAGAAGTCTTAAACAATACCTTTCAGGATCAGAACCAAGATTTACAAAATACATTCTACCAATTACATTATGTCTGTCTTGTTGTCTGCGAATCCATTTCCTACTTTTTTTTTATTGAAAACATAATGTTTAGGTATATTAGTGTAATTAATTACTCTTGCATTTTCATCTTCCTCGTTTAACTTAAACCACGCTGTCAACATTGTATCTTTCCCAGCAGTTTGTAACAGATTGTCTGTATTTCTGTTTAATGAATTTACATGAAAGACAATGCTTTGATTTTTAGGAAGATGAACAGGCAATCGGATTATAGTGTGCGATTGTTTGTGCATGTCATTTCCAAGTATTCGCCACATGGCTTCTGGTGCACTGACATACCTACTATCTATGTGCTTTTGTATTTCATCAAAATTTGAGTTTCTTTCTGTGATACGTACATTTGCACAATCATGCCCTTTATATACATATTTAAAGATATATTTAACACTTTTGATCGTAGCGCAAACTTCCACATTGATATGACAGTTGTATTTTAACAAAAGATATGGGTTATAAGGAACAACCCATGTGTTGTCAATTACTTTATTTCTCACAGATACATTACCATTATTTCTTCGGCGGTATAGAGGGTATCCATCTTTGTTAGCTAAGGTTTCGTTTTGAAAGGATTTAGGGTAGTTTTTAGTACACTTATTTTCCTTCATACACGATGAGTTTAAATTACACTCGCCACAGGGTCCATGAATCATGTGTTTTGTAACAGCTGCGTGTAAAGTAGGAAATTTGTCTTTATCTGGTAATTCAGCCGATACAATTTGGTCTATATGTTCTGGTAACTTTGGAGTATCTTGTTCTTTCAAAATCAGCAGGATGTGAGCATGGGGGTAGCCCCCTTTTTTGAAATTCAATTACATGTATATTGCCTACTGGGATGCCAAAAACATGTTTTTTATTTATGTCAAACATAAGTTCTGTTAGCTTCAATTTGAAAACTCTAGAAACTAAATCAGGACGATTTTCAACAGACTGTCCATTTAAATTTTGTGTTATTTCTTCACATTTCGGATTACAGGTCATTGTAATAAAAAGATCGGGTTTACCATAGTTCCTCACTATTGACATAGCGTCTTGATAATGTTGCATCATATTTCGTGGACTCCCTTGAAACGTTGATGGCAAAATGAAAGGCTTTCCAGGGGGAAACAATTCATTGTCTCCTGATAACCGAATCTGGTCCATTAAACCTTTGTACTGTTCAATTCTAAGTTGAGATTGATTTTGTCGAATGAAATTTAATCTATTTGCCTCAATTTTGGTGTAGGCATCAACAATATATTGTTGCGTAAGTTTTCCTCCGCACAATAAAGGATTGAATTCATCACTTACTGAAAGACGATATTGATAATATTGCATCTGAGTGACTCTTGATCTTGTATTTGAAGCTTTATTTTTAATATTTTTGAGACATGATGGCTTATCACTCAGTGGAATCCCCCAACTTTGATCGCCATATGGAAAGAATAGAGGTTTCAAATTTGGGTCTAAAATGCTAATTCTCTGAGTCTTTCTCTTATTGATCGTGTTGTAAGCACGACAATGAATCAATAAATCACGGTGCAGAGGTGGTTCGCCATCCGTATTCTCGAAAATAACAGCAACCTCATTACATCTTGCAGAGTTATATCTTCTTTCATCATATTTTCGGTCCTGAATTATAGCCATTGTCACATCAGATGAAACAGATGCATTCAATCATTAATGTGTCTTGAATGCATTATTGCTCTACTTCACACATCATTTTGCAGGATTCTGCAAATGAATTATACTTTGACATGAATGAGCCTAATATTTGTAATAAATGTTCATTGCATCCAGAGTTTTTTTTAATTTTCATTCTATTAGCTGTAGCCTCATAAGGATCAAGTATGTACAACTGAGCATATTTACGCTGTTCTCCATTTTCAGGATGTAATGTACCAGCACGATGATAGATAGTGCCATTTATTCTAAAACAATAAGGACCATAACTTGAAGGAGGAACTATTTGCGCTCCCATAGAAGCAAAAGATAGGGAGCCGTTAATTGAACGAATATTGGACATAAAGTTATCGGAATAAATATGGTTATTAGTCATAAGCTGTTCAAGTAATAATGCAGTTTGAATTCGTTCTAATTTAACTTTTCCTTTTGAGCAGCATTTAGAAAACATTTTATCTTCAACAAAGTGTTTAGCACCACAAAATTCACATACTTCACTAATACTGCCACATGAGTGTAATTTTATTTCGTTTTCATCATTTATATCTTTTAAGGCTTCAGGCACAAAAGTGATTGGTAGTTGTAAAATATTATTTAGATCACTATCCTTTTTCCCCCTTATCACTGTGCGATGAGCTGTTGATTCACGTCTGCCTGAACATGTTTTCGGTTGTTTTTTCTTTGCTGGACGTCCACGTTTGCAGGTTGAGGAGGTTGTATCCTCTTTGAGTGAAGTGTTGGTCACACTATATTGTTTTACTTCTTTTTCATTTTGTGTGTCTCCATCCTTGTGACTGCTTGTTAAAAATTTGTTTTCCTCTTGTATTAAATCTTGATTCAGACTATAATTTTGTTTCTTTAATTTATTTTATGAGCTGTTGATTCACGTCTGCCAGAACATGTTTTTCTTTTTCTATTCTTTGCTGGACGGCCACATTTGGATTTTGGTAAGGTTACATCCTCTTGATTCTCAGAATTAGTATTATCTATCAAAACATCGTAATGGCCAGCATCCACATTACCTGAGAATCGTAGTTTATATATTGTTGTGCCTTCACCAACCGTTACATAAGAATCCAAGTTCTCAGCATATATTTTGAATTGGCAGTTAAAAAGTCTTGCTGCAGCTTCAATTTCAACATTCCCGGCGTATTCACCATCTTTAGCCATTAGATTTATACAGGGTGGACCAGCTAAAGTGTGACAATAGCTAACTTTTAAAATACGATTCGGACAAAAATGTTTAAATATAACATCTGTCCTTAATTTTTGATACCTTTTGGACTGTGTACAAATTTTTTTCAAAATCCGCCACTTTCAATCCAAAATGGCGGCCAACTTCATTTTTTTAAATGGAAACCCCCCATTTGTATGACGTTTTTGGATTTTATGGGCAATTTTAAGACTTTTTTGTTCTTTAAATTTTTTTGATAAACCTAACGGTTCTCCTGTAAAATGAAGTCAAAATTTCATTTTCTTACAGCTAACCACTCATAAAGGTTACAATAACCAACATCTAAACCATGCTTCAGACAACAAACTTTTTAAAAATCAAATTAGTACAATAAAATATCAAACCATCACTCTCCCATAAAATTTAATTAAAGCTTTCAAACGCAATTGAGCAATTTAGGACACATACTAAAATTCGTATTGTTAAAGTGGTTTGTATTTTTTTAAATGCCTTTGAAATAAAGCAGTCACGCTGGTTATCTCTTTACAACAATGCAACAGCTGTTTCCGGATTCTTCATTGTTGCCTTTTAATCAAGTTTATACCACAGTACTGTTAACTTCTAAGGTACTGACTTTCAAATTTATTGTATTTTTGTGCGAGTTGTATTTGCAAAATGAATGCATATGAAGAAGCTTACAGTATGTTCCTCATATTAGGAGAGTGTAGAGGAAACTACAGAGGTGCATCAAATTTATTTTCGGTGCGTTTTTCAAACCAACCACCAAAGTCTCGAATGGCATTTTTTAAGACTAAAGAACAGGTTCTTCATAATGGGTCTATCCATACTGATAAAAAAAAGTGCTAAGAAAATGGTTTAGAAGTCGGTTATTGTAACCTTTATGAGTGATTAGCTGTAAGAAAATGAAACTTCAACTTCATTTTACAGGAGAACCGTTAGGTTTACCAAAAAAATGTAAAGAACAAAAAAGTCTTAAAATTGCCCATACAATCCAAAATCGTCATACAAATGGGGGGTTTCTATTTAAAAAAATGAAGTTGGCCGCCATTTTGGATTGAAAATGGCCGATTTTGAAAAAAAATTATACACAGTCCAAAAGGTATAAAAAATTAAGGGCAGATGTTATATTTAAACATTTTTGTCCGAATCGTATTTTAAAAGTTAGCTATTGTCACACTTTAGCTGATCCACCCTGTATATTCTGTTGCGTTTTGAACTGGTCGTCTATACATGTTATCCCCTACGATAAAAGGGCAATAGTAGTCCGGGCAGTTATTTACGACTTCATCAACTACTGCGGATCGTATATCACTGTATCTAGATTGAGATTTATGACTTAAAAATGAGATACTCCTAAAGAAACAGTTTCCATCACCAACAATATCGTGAATAGTAAAACTATTCATTTTCAATCAAATATAAAATATCTACTCTTATAATTCACAGTTCAAAATTACAATTTATGGTTGTGAAATCCTACACCACTTTACTCACTAATAATTAATGGTACAAATTAAACACATAACTTAGGAAACACACATATTACATAAGGAACACACTTTAACCACAAATCCAAATTGTAAACAATCAAGTTCTCACTGTGGATCGTATATCACTGTATATAGATTGAGATTTATGACATAAAAATGAGATTCTCCTAAAGAAACAGTTTCCATCACCAACAATATAGTGAATAGTAAAATTATTAATTTCCATCAATCTAATATAATATACAGGGTGTTACAAAAAGGTTGGGCGAGAGCTTTCCAACGACCCAATAATTAATAAAATAGGTCCAGTAGAACTGTAGATTTATTATTATTAGCTTTTATATTTATATAATAAAGGAGCATTTATATTTATACTCGACACCTTAATTGTTAGCATTGGTTTACAACTAAAATTAATGATTTAACTATGTACAGTTTAACAGCAATTAAAAAAAACCAAAACAGATTGTATAATTATAATGGGTTTTTGAAGAGTCATCAAAACGTGTGTCCTCCATTGATTGTCACGCACTGCTCCAGTCATGGGCTCATCGACTGCCTCACCCGTTCGAAAATCCCTGGCATCCCTCTTATCCTTCGGTACCACATTCAACCCGCTCTCTGAGCTGCTCAATGTTCTCAACAGGGGTTGAATACACTAAAAGGTGTCTTTCAATTTATAATAAAACATAAATAAAATTGAACAATTGGGAGTTTTTCTAGTCCCTAGTTTTAATCGAATTTTCTTTTGAAATTGTTACATGGCCACCATTTTGATATTTATTAATACATTTTTGTAATAATTATATTGTCATTCGATTTGAAATGAAAAGGGCTTCAAATTTAGTGTTTAGTAAAATTTTGTTTTAGTAACTGGTTTTCATGGAATTTGACTTTAAAAATTTTTAATGGCCGCCATTTTGAAATTTGATGACTCTGATCAAAGATGTTTTTGTAAAATGTGTATAGCTATAGATTTAAAGTAAATATCAAGTTTCATAAAAATATCTCAAAGGGCTTTTGAGTTATTAATTATTTTAAAACAAATACAAAATGGCGGATTAGGCCTACAGCTAAACTAAGCCGAAATCCAAAAAAATATTATACTACATTTTCGACTTATTTTTGAATTTAGAATCTGAATCTGCATAGCCCGACGCTACAAAAATAACTAAAACAATTGTTAAATTTAAATAATAATGGTTTTAGGCTCATTTTGGTTGTTGTAGACAATTACCAATAAATAATGTTTTTAGTTTTTTGTCGATAACTCGGTTATCCTTTGACCTTCTGAAACTATAAACGCCATTTTGAAAATTATAAAAATAAATTCTTTGTGTTTGGTACACTTGTTAATGGTAACATATAAAACGCTTATTCCAAATTTAAACTCGATATCTTATCTATTTCTATAGTTACAGTGAGTTTTGTACAAAAACAAAATAGCGGATTACAGCTAAACTAAGCCGAAATCAAAAGAATGTTATACTACATTTTCAACTTATTTTTGCATGTAGAATCTGAATCTGCATAGCCAGCCCAACCTTTTTGTAACATACTGTATAAAATATCTACTCTTATAATTCACAGTTCAAAATGATAATTTACAGTTGCGAAATAAATACACCACTTTACTCACTAATAATTAATGGTACAGATTAAGCACATAACTTAGGAAACAAACACATTACATAAGGAGCACACTTTAACCACAAATCCAAATTGTAAACTACAAAATGTAAGCAAAGAAAAATGAAGAAAATAACAATACAACAATCAGATGTTACAACAATCAGCTGTTAAATTATTAACACATATTTCATATAATCAGATGATGCATACCGGTAAACCCATTTCACTAAAAATTTATAGGTTGTATCTGCTTTTTATGAATGATTTTGAATGGGAGGTAACTTGATCAAAGTGTAAGGTAATATGAATGTTGAAAGAAAAAAAAAGTCCTATCAAATGCTAAAATTCACAATTAAATAAAAATTGTAAATTAAAACAAAATTAGAGTAGATAAAGATTTTTTGGAGGTTGTTTACATTTTTTGCAAATAACTTTTAAATGGTGAGGAAATAGATTAAAGTGGATGGTGAAATTCTGAAAGAGCATGAAATTTTCTACAAAATACTCTAAAGTGTTTTTTAGATAATACCGATCAAAGGCAACCAAAACTTGGCTACAAATAAAAACTTTGAAAAAAGCCGTTTTTAATGTAATTCTTATAGAAAACATGTGTTTTTACTTTTTCACCATAAATCTTTAAAAAATCTATATTTCATAATTATTTGCAAATCTACACCGATGAAGCTTGCCAACGACTCATTAATTAATAAAATCGGTCTAGTAG
>JAGFPH010002034.1:122574-142277 GCA_018207615.1 Philaenus spumarius
ACATGTGCCCTAAAGCGCTTCGTTTTCCAGATATCCGCCATTTGTTTTTTACAAAACAATTCACATCCAGAGAACGGTTTGACCGATTGAGTTCAAACGTGGCATGAAGTTTAACCTAACAATATTGATGCGTAATTAAAGTTTTAAAGTTTGTGAGACCTTTATATTCGAGGGACCAACTTGTTTTATACAAGTAACCAGATTGAAATGAGAACAATTAGTACTTTATTATATTCTTGTCTATATTATTGAAACTGTAGAATTGTGACTTTACATTTTCCTATCTTGGTTGAAGCGAAGTATTGTGGATTTCTGTAGGACGGTGTAGGCCAATGGCGTTGTTCGTAAACGTGCGCACAGGTACCTGGCGAAGACACTCGACACAAATTAATTATAATAAATTGTCACAAATCACACTGTTCACAAATAAAATATCACTGTTCACAGTTTATAAGTACAAACCATAGACAAGTTTCGCTAATTAAGGTTTCGCGATAGCTTTGGTTTTGCAAAGTTAGTTAACAGCACATGAGCGAATGGCGTATAATTCAGCAATATGAATTATGGATAAAATGACAGAATAAAAAGGTATAAAATGGTTTGCGACCAAATATACTCGGAGCGTACGATTACCAACGAGAATAATTCGTAGTATCGTAATCACTATTCTATTAGCGGCGTTGTACGGGTTATTTACAGCGTGTATTAACCCATGCATAAGATCACGACCGATGTAAAGCGCGTTGCTTGTCCAGTCTCGTGGTTTTTTATCAAGCGTTCTTCGGCTTTGTTAGCCAGAGACCAATCAAAGGTCACAACAGTTATACATACATAAAACTTCTGTTGCTAAGCGGTGAGTTATGCTGATATATCTTGGTCTGTGGCGGGAATACAAAATAAGTACAGAAAAAATATTATATTTTAAGAAAAATAAAAGATATTATCCAATAATTTGTTTCAAAAAGGCGGCTGTTTGAAAATTTCAAACCTGAATTACTCAAAAACCGTACATCTTAACAAATAACTTAAGATCTTTATATCTTTTTGTAACCCTTTAACCTTCCATCGGGCGTATACTTTAGGTTGCCTTCATATTAGTGACTTTTTTCTAATAACATGTGGAAAAGTGCGCTCGGATGTCCCATTTCACAAGACTCTTTTATGAATTGACACATATAAAATTTTGGCCGCTTTTTCCTTTTATTTCAGTATTAGAGTGAGTTTTCGACGGGACTGGAGGTCGTTTCCCCCATGCGCCCGATGAAGTAACAGTAGGCCTATATTTGGAGGTAAATTCCTTGTGCGACTGATCGAGTTATATGAAACAGTGTTTTCTGTGCAGTCATTTTTCTTAGTTTTTATGACTACTTCATTGTTTTATATTGGTGTATGTAGATATTTATGACATTTTAGTTACCTATTCATATTATATATTTTTTTTATTAAATACTACAGTATATACTACAATATATATATACTACATATTGCTTAAAAAGTGAACAAAAGACAGCAGTTTTTTTTATCGAACATTACTTTTTGAAATTTTTTGTATACGTAATTTTTAACCATTTGTATTGCTATAATAGGAACAGTTTCTATTTAAAAATGTTTTTTCTACATTTTCATTGTATCTTTATATTTTTTTGGGAAATTAATGTTATTACTTTAATATATTATTAATATTTATTATCATATTAATTAGCCATTATAACTTTATTTCATATTTTTAAATATGTCAACATTTTTATTCTTGCAGTTAAGTCATATATTTTAAAGTCTGTAATAAATTATTCATAGTTTGTAATAATACAACATACATAAAAGTACATTTATTACTTCATTAAGAAACACGGAGGCAACCTCCAGATACGCCCGATGGAAGGTTAATTCCCTATCGGATAGTGAATCTGTCAAAACAATCGGATGAAGCATTATAATTAAGTAATGTGTAATAATAATTTTTTTTGTTAACCCGTCATCCTATATCAACACAGTAAGCACTAAAATATTGTATGTACATTTGCTGTCATTATCTTTAACTTAACTATTATCCTGATTCCATTGTTTTGAAAGCTACACCATCCGATAGGGAATCAAAAGTGCTACAAAAAGGTGACGTGACCCTTTTTGTTAAACGTTCGGGTTTTGCGTAATTTAGGTTTGAACCTTTCAAACAGGACCCGTTTTTAAACGCAAGATTGTATATAAACGTTTATTATTCTTGAGATAGATCGTTGTTAGGTTAAACGTCATGCCAAGTTTGAACTCAATCAGTCAAACATTTATCTAGATATGAATTATTTTGTAAAAAGAACAAAATGGCGGACATCTGGAAAACGAAGCGTCACATGTTTAAAGAAACATTTTTATTTATTTTAATGTAAGGATCCCACTCCAGGATTTGCCGCAGTGAAGTGCGTAGTTTCATTACATTATACCATTCTTATAAAGTTGCAATTAACATAACTTCTGGATTGCTGCAACGAAACTTTACCCATTACACAAGTTAGGTAAATTATATTTGTTTCTTTGCTCTTTAGCAAATACGTTGTTCTGTATAACCCTGAACTAAACTAACTTAAACACTCCAATGACCGTATGTTTTTAGCGACAAAGTATCAAAGATGAATAATTATTGTAGTGACTCTTATGGTGAAACCTACGGTCAGCACTGCTCAAGCAGAACTGAAAATGGTCCACAGAACACGTTTTGAGGTGTCATTAAAATTGTTATGTATGTATTTGTATGTGTTCGTACTCTAACGGTCGCATTTTTCGTCCAAATTTTTACATAAGTTTGTTTCCTAAGTCGATCGGACGAGTTCGCCAAAAATCCAACAACCGGAAACAACGACATTTTTTATTGTTTGAACTTGGACGAAATATTTTTAGAATTTTATTTTAAAATATAAATATAGGATATTATTCTGCACATTTTTTTAAGTGATTGGCCCGTTCGGCTCTTTCGCTTGACTATGTTTCTGAAGTCTCGCGTCACGCAAACTTTTTGCGCAACACAAGTCAGAGCGTGGAGAGGGAATAGGCGATACATGATACATAGTATATATAAACAAGTAAGCGCGTAGTGAGGTAATGGACGATACATAGTATATAATAATAACGTTATTATAATTATAATAATATTAATATATTATAATTATATTATATTATAAAAGTTTGCGAAAAATAGTGACCATTATAATGTAAGCATTATTTATTTAATGACTAATGATTTTGAGTAAGGTATATGTAAGGGATAATTAATTATAATAATTATTATATTTGTGCGTTTTAAGTTTCGTAAAGAAGATTGATTTTTGTCTAACTGAAGTAGGTAGGTTTATAGAAAAAATTTTATATTTTGTACATTTTGACAAAGTAATATTTTACATTGTTTTATTTTACTGAAACTTATTACTACTCACTTGAATGTAAAATTTAGCTTCATATTACAACAATTGAGGTCATACACGTTAATGGAGTATTTATTCCTCACAGAGAAGTTTTTTCTAGGCCATATTTCTTGAATGCTTATTCTATTCTTTGGCTCTAATTAATTGTACATGACATGATTCACTGGGATTTGAGGTGAGGACCAGAGGCGTTAGTCATGTTTCAAACAATTGGCGCAGGTTCAAACCATATACTTTAAAAGTAACAGGAGATATTTATTAAACAAAAAAAGAATATATCGCAGATATGAGCAAACCGATAACTTTTGGAACTTCCTGTGAAATTCAAGCAGCATCCGAAATATTTGTTATGAATTTCAGGTGTCTAGAGATGGTTATTTGTTGTGGGAGAGTTTTGGCGAACCGATTGAGGGAAAAGGGAGGCTAAGGTTTACTAGGGAACTGACGAGAGGCCAAATTGATGTTCTCATTCCTCTCACACCTTCTTTATCTGACCACTCAATGGATATTAGTGTGGAGGAAATACACCAGCTTACCAATCCCAGGTTTCAGACGATGGTCTCCAAATTTCTCAACTTCCAACCCTAATAGAACAGTGTACATCATAATCTGATGCAGTTCGGTCGCATCCGGAGCAAATAAACATTCAAAAAACGAGGGGAGAAATACGAAAGGGTTTTTCTGAAACAAATCGCGTAAAAGAACATAGGCAAGAGTAAAAAAAACCACTGTCTCAAAATAAACACAGAATAAGCTTAAATACTTTAAGATGTAACATTTGCCATAGTAACAATAATAACCATAATATTGCAATAGCGAAAATTGTCCAGTCAGCTAATAGTATATTAGCAAGTAAGCGCGTGGAGAGGGAATAGACGATGCATATATATTATAATATGTTATTATAATATTATAATTATCACATTATAACAATTATTACAATAATTAATTATCCTTTACATATTGAATTATTCTTGGAATTCTATGTAGAGTGCATACACTAATACCTCACTCAAAATCATTAGTCACTAAATAAATACTGCTTACATTATAATGATTACTATTTTTCGCATATTTACTATAATTATAATATTATTACATAATAATATTATAATTATAATAATATTACTATATTATAATTAAGCAATTTCTAAATATGATATAATATTTTTTGACAATAAATTTACTTGTTTAATTTGTTGACCTTTATTCTCCTGTAATATTAATACTGATAAAAATATAAATCGGTCATTGAAGTTATCACTTCCAACGTGTGGTCTTAAACACACCCGATGTCTTTTTAAAGTACCTTATAGCCCTTATCTGGTTCCTCCAAAATCTATCAAAAGTAACATAACATAAAAGTACCCTGTTCAAATCCATGAGGGTATTTTACCGTGGTAGCAGCTTTGGGCTGAGTCGACTGCCGGGATGCAAACTCGCGAAGGCGCAAGGTAGAGGTGCAACTCGCAAAGCGAGGTTAATAATCTGAGGCCGCAAGGTCGAGGTCAAACTAGCAACGCGTATTTTACCACTGCGAGCGAAACGAAGCAGTGCGTGAGCCGTGGCTGGAGTCTGACGTGCAAGCAACTTCTACTAATGTATATTATGTCAAACACGCATTCAACTATTCAGCGCCTTCGTGAGTAGACTAATTTCCCAAATAGTTGGTTGAAACAATAAAACATTTAAACTTAATTTTGGATATTCACTCAACTCACGTCAGCGGTCCATCTGCGTGATCGAATTATTTAGTTTGTAAATATATAGGCCTATATTTGATGGTAACACTTTTTTTATCTTGAAAGACATTATACACGTGGTAATCGATAATTAGGTTGTTTCCGTCCATTTAATAACGTCCTTCGGAGAATATAAAATATGAATAAGTCAGGTGGTATTAACCGTTCTAAGATTGCTGAGCACGTCATAGCTAACTACAACGGTATTCCTGGTTCAACCTATTAAAAGAGACTGACTAAAGAGACATCTATAATGTATGTAAAGGAAAACTTCAATTCCTGCCCAGTTACGCCATAAGTGCTATATATGATACTTTAATAAAAAAAGTAAATGTATGCGGTCGTGGGACACCCACCAGGAACGAAGTTCATCACGCCTTTTCTTCAATTATTTTACCTGCTTTAACGGCAACTTACACACATAATTTTAATCTTTCAATTCCGTTTATTATTAGATTGTTTTTTATACAAATATTTACTGTTTCCGTACGTTTAATGTTATTATAATTAAGGTGTAGAATTAATTATAACACCAAAGCTAAGAAGGTAAACACAGTTAAATGTCCACTCACTGTAAATACATTAAATAAACATAAAATGTTGGTTCATCAGTGTAGGCCTAACCTAAAATTATTATGTGTATGTTTAATTTATTTTACCTGCCTTAACGGCAACATACATACAATATTTTGATGTTAGGCCTAGACTTAAAATTACTTTCTTGCCTTTGAGCCAGGTAAAATAAATGAAATATATACATATATATATATTAATATATACATAATAATTTTAGGTTAGACTGTTAGACATAGACTGATGATTATTTAATGTATGTCAGCGCTTGACGATAATATCTGAACTACGCCGGACGGAACCGATCGTCTCGTAATTTAAATTATTGATGAACCAAAACACATGTTTCTTGAATGTAATTACATTAATTTCCAAAGCAACCAATTTTGTAACGCTTTTTCGTTACTCGCATTTTTTTACGCACTACATTTTCTATTTGTTAACTCCTACCACAACCCGCGTTAAGGAACTTCGTTCCAAAACTATGCACATGTACTTTTTCCTATGCCTAATTTAGGAATTAATAACACGAACTTAAATTGAGTTGAAACTTCATTCAACGCCTTCTTCATTCAAACTGTGTGTGTTCGGAGAGGTTCAGATTGAAAACGTCCACAAACATCTAGGACTTGTCACCTGAAGACGGGAAGTGTTAAGTATCTTCGCGATATGTCGTGCATTTGTGTATAGTAATGTAGTTCACAGTCCTGAAGTTTTCTCCAGAGAATATTGTTTAGTTGACTACAATACATCCTGTTTAACAACGTATACCATTCTATCATCAGTTGCTTACGTGCAAGATGGGTGAGGTCATTTAAGTATTTTATAATTAGTTGGTAGCACGACCCCCCCCCCCCCCTACTAAGACTGCCTATATATAGTTAAGAACCACGTTACCAAATTAGTTATAAGTTTGTAACCATCACTGATGATGATGACCTGGTCATCGAAACGCGTTTGAAGTATTAAACGTTTTTTATGAGTAACTGTGTTCTGTTTTTTATTTATGTAGTGTTATTTCTCCATAAGTCCAGTTCAAGTTTAAATTTTGATAATTTAAATGTAGGAGGGTTAGAGATGAAATATCTAACAGAGTCCTCCTTAGACCGATGTTAGACTTTCATTATAAAAGACTGTATGATATTTTGAAACTATAAATTAAGTAAAAATTAAATGTACCAGATTTAGATGTATTTAAAAATTAGTAAACAATTATTACTGTAGGAACTGTTTTGATAACTTTTCAGAATATATTTAACCATTTTGTAAATATGTCTCTGTCCTTATTTCTACCAAGTTCTTTTTAGTACAACACATGCCAAGCTAAAATTGATCTGTATATCGGATCTGGTGGAGCCCCTAAAACCATAATAAAGGTCAATAATCTTATACAGTAAAAGCACATCAATAAACTTACATATGTCACGATCCTCTTACATATGGTAGGAACCCAATAACCTTACATGGCAAAGTCGCCTAAACTTACAACTTCTACTCTACACTAGTGCCGTGCGTGTAGTATTTATACGTAGGTCACACACAAGATAAAGTGTTATAACTATAATTGTCACGTGAATGAATTTAAAGAAGTTGCTTGGTGTATTTTACACTATTAACAATTTAAAGTATCGCTTAAAGACTATAAAGCATACTCAGACTTTCGTGGTAAGACGGCGGAATTAAAGCAACCAGTGGTTGACTCCTTTAAAGCTGAAAGGATATGGCTGGTCACCTGTTCATCGACTTTTGAAGCAACATTTTACTAAAATATTTAAGTCAAAACTCCAATAGACGTACAGAGCTCGTCACGGCACAGTTAGAATAGGAATGCACTGTGTACGTCAAAATGTGCTGAAGTGTTAATATCTGTATAATGAAATTGAATGTCATGTGTAATTAGTTTATATTTGCAAGAAATTTGTAGAAAATTATTGTTTAATTTTGCCATTGTTTTTAAAAAAAAATTTCACTCCCATTGGAAATTACAAAAAGATATTCCGACGAGAAAGGGAAAACGTATAAAAACCTCAATTAAAATATTCCGAGATGGTGTTGTTTATGAAATCAGATACTGAGTGGGCACTGTGGAAATCCAATTTCCGTTGTAGATAATAATATAACTTTATTGACGTTATTTAAAAATTGTGAGATTTAGAACAAGACTTTGTAATATGATTAAATCTATATAATAAAAATGAATTGCTGTTCCTTTGTAAGCGCATCACTTGAGAACGGCTCTACCAATTTGGCAATTTTTTGTATTAAAAAGTACGTTATAGTCCGAACTAGGTTTTTATATAAAGAAAAATTTGAAGTTGAGTTGGAATCCAAATTGTGTAATACAAGCATCCAGATTGAACATCAACTTGGCATTTGGATTTGTATTGTTTTTTACGTTTCAAAATTTTATTGTGTCCGTGTGTGTGAAAAGTTTTGAATAATGTTCCTTTTTTGTTTATTATTTGTTGACAAGTAAAAAAAAAAATAATAATTTACGCTTAGATTGTGGGAAAATGAATAACTACAACATTTTTGTAATGATCTGACTGATCTGTAATGATGGTGGCTTAGTTTAATCAAGAGATAAATAAGGATTGTTAAGACGGAGAGAAAATAAAAGGTAACTATTTTATATTAATTACATAATGTCTATGCAAGGTGCAAAAAAGGTGTACATAACGTCAATGACGTATAGTTTACTTTTGTAAATGTATTATAAACTTGAAATGTATACATGAAATTAAATATAAGAATTATACAAGTTATCTCTTGGTATTTAATAAAGTAATTTAAATAATATTTCTTTCTTGATAAAATTAAAATGAAAATAAAATAGCTTTTAATAAAATACAAATGAAAATAGAAATAGCTCTCAAACTGTCCAAATAGAAAGAATATAGTTCATACTGTTCAAATGAAATAAAATAGTTTTTATAATGTTCATGTAGAAATAAAATATAAAACAATATCGTTATACAATACAGGGAAATGATCCCATGTCACTTATCTGTGTTGTATCACACTGTCCAGTCCAATATGGCACTGTAGTAAAGCGGAACGTATACAGTAGACACTCGTATCTAAAATGGCGTACGTTGGCATACACGCTTGTAATGGCTGGTTGATTGATTCATTCGTTGCTTCAATCATAATATAGAGTTTAACAATTAATACTGTTCAACAAACTGCTTATAAATACGACAGGTAAATAACTCATAGTCTATTACAAATTAACGTTTTTAGATAGAACAAGTGACCGACAAAACGTACAATATTTGTTGCCTTTTAAAAAACGTACAACTTAGGTAGGGCACAATCTTGTCAATCGTTGAGTCTGAACTACACTAATAACTATGTGCCCGAATGCAATTTAAAGAAAGCTCCGTTCACTGTCCTTATTTGCACAGGTTATCATCGCTGTTTGTAAGGTCTGTTTGCACAATTCTATCAATCATCAGCTAGATACGACTTATGAACTAACAGTGGATGTACTTAAATTAAAGTTTACAATAATTTAGCATAAAAATGTAATTATACAAATTATTAAGTTTATTTTATATTTACAATAATTGACTTGCATGAACACATAACTTTATTAAAAAATTTGAAGTTTCCCGAAAAAGTTTCAAATTTGGAAAAAACTAAACAGCCTCTTTTGCATGGACTCAAGACCATAGTGCACAAAAACAGCTGTTAGTATAAAAAGCTTAGAAACACCTGTTTGTTTACATTTCGTTACCATAGCAACTTTACTTAGCATTTATAATCAGTAATAATCTGTGTATTATTCTTCAAACCCAACAGCTTTTACTTTCTCACTATACTATAGTATAGAGAAAGAATAGTGATCGCAAAAAAATAGATGTTGAGATTTTTGTGGAAATATCCATTTTTGGGACTCTTTGTGTCCAAAAAAGTGGTTTTTACAAAATGTCTGTCTGTATGTCTGTACGTACACAAAGCTAGAGCGAAAACTATCCGACCGATTTAAAAAATAACTTGCACCAGACATGTCAAGTAGGCCTTTATAGATACACGAACAACGGTTTTGAAAAATTTTGAAAAACAACCCCCTTTATGGCAAAACAACTCCCAAAAAATCAGTTATTATTTTTTTATAAAAAAACGGCTCTAACGATTTTGATAAAATTTGGTTTATTTGTAGCCTTTAATGTAACCCTACTATATTAAAAAAAACTGCATCTTCCTAAAAATTCTCGTTTAGCTAATAATAATAATAACTGATTTTTGGGGTTTTTTGGCCATAAAGGGGGTTGTTTTTCAAAAATTTTCAAACCCTTTTTTCTTGCATCTATACAGGACTAATTGACATGTTTGGCGCAAAGTTTTTCGAAATCAAATGAATAGTTTTTTCTCTAGCTAATAATA
Organism: Philaenus spumarius; assembly: GCA_018207615.1. Classification (NCBI taxonomy): domain Eukaryota; kingdom Metazoa; phylum Arthropoda; class Insecta; order Hemiptera; family Aphrophoridae; genus Philaenus; species Philaenus spumarius. The sequence continues at coordinate 132,692 of JAGFPH010002034.1, forward strand.
ATAATTTTTTTATTAGTCACTCCCTTCTTTAATGTTCCCCTCTCCTACTTTAAAATACAATTATGAAGTCACAGTGAATCTGTTTGATAATTTAAATATGTTAGTGAGAAAGTATGTGCCAGTTTCTGGTACCGTTTATTAGATTAGGTCAAAGAAAGCAAAAGGTTTACTGTATTATCTAAAAAGGTTTACAAACTAGAAATCTAAATTTGTTTAGTATATTATTAAGTGGCATAAAAACCATTTTGCAATTCGATTACTTAAATCAATGTAATGAAATGGAATAACTATCCTTTAAATTAAATCAAGCAATGGCGAAGCATTGCTGGGTCCACTATTTATAAATAAAATAATTCGGTCACGCACCTAAACCGTTGACGTCAGTTGAGGGAATTTTAATAATTGAGTTTATATGTTTAGGGTTTCAACCAACTATTTGGCAAAACCCTACTCACGAAGGCGCTGGATAGCTGCCTGCGTATACGATATATATTAGTAGGAAACTTGCATCACGGCCGTCAGCCTGGGATCAAAAGCAGCCCAGATGGGTAAATCCGAACGTGGATTTGAGCCGGGAAATTTAAGGTGTTTTAAGTTTTGATCGATTTCGAGGTAACAACACAAAATGTGCACAATGATCTCCTTTATTTGTTTCTATAGTTACAACCCCAACAAAGTTTCACCGTAGTACGAAAAATCTAAAAAATGTATTTCCGGTAAAAAAAACGTGCTTACTGTGTTTTATTCTTTACGTTTGACAAACTTGTCCTTAGCGAAGTTAGAAAACCAACGTGTGTACCAAGTTCGGACGAAATCTGACGTAAAGCGCAGCCCTTAATCTGCGTATTGCTGCTAGGAAAGTATAAAATTATTCACCTGTGAAAGGTTTTATTGAAATAGGTCGAGTTCATTTTGAGGTTACACCGAGCACACGCATAAACAAACGAACTAACTAAATATGTACAAATAAATACGGGGAAGTGAAGTGGCTGAGAAGTAAAAACGTTAGCTCAGTCTGGTACAGCTTTAAACTATATATTTGCTATCATTTACCGTCTTTACATTAGTCTAATGAAAAGTTACACAAACTTTTGCAGTGTAAACTTCTATAGGCGCACCTCGTCTAAAAATTGCGGATGGTGAATCGGATTTTACCGTCACGCGTCATCCTCTACTATATATTACAGTACACTATGTGTATATAGCAGAGTATAGTTTACTTGGTAATACCTCAGAAATGGACATTGTGTTTTGATAGGTTTGGGATTTCTAGTACCCTCATTACCCGGGTTCAAACTCTACAATACTTCAGTAACAAAGGGACAGATCAATAATAACACATCAGTGGTTCAGTGGTAATAATTATTTTAACATTAATTAATTTATACTCCTTTGCAATTATAGATAACATACAATTTCTCACATTAGCTACACTTATGCTAAATACATATCTTATACTAGGTATTGACCTTTATAAGACAGACTGGATTACGGTATTGGCAACTAAAGCGTGTTACTTTTATCTGAATAACCCCAAAACTCTGAATATAACGTGACTCTAACTATAGACTGAAATACTTTGGTTTGATCACTCAGTGTGTTGTCTTCACAGGTATCTCTTTCACTTGAGATCTCGATGGTCCAAACCTCAAGCTGAATTCCCCGTCTCGATTTCCTGGCCGCACTTTGCACGACGAACCGGCCTTACTTTCCGGCCTAACACACTAACAACAGACTGGCCTATCGACCAGCCCATCGACCACAATCCTCTGGCCCAGATTCTAGCTTCAGATTATACTTTATAACCCGTCTAGCTTCCTTGTTGTCATTTTAAACAAAACAACCGCTGCTTTCGTAGCATTTGTTTTGTTCCGCGTTAAATGACCTATCACGCGACCTTGCTACAATTTCCGTGTTTATACCGTACTTCCTCGTCCGTCTTACTGGTTAATACCTTAACATACAAAAAACTAACTCTAACAACTAATATACTAAAACATATCTTTATTATACATCTCAAATCATAACAGTTTCCTCATTTCGTAACTTGTGTTAAAATAGTTTTCTTAGTAATACCTCTGAAGTGGCCATTGTACTTCCTCCATTTGTAACTTGTGTTAAAATAGCTTACTCGGAAATGCCTCTGAAATAGTTTACCTCTGAAATGTATATTGTGCTTCCTCATTTCATAAATTTTATTCAATATTTTCTATACTTTTGAAGTGTAAATCAGAATGTCGCCATAGAAGTTGACACTTCTCCCATGTGGTCCTTAGCACATTTGGATTTTCTATTTTTAATCTTGGTATAGTTTAATAGAAAAACAAAGATTCCTTGGAAACGGGAAGTATATTGTTCTTTCAAGAGAAACAAGACAGAGTAACCGGTGTAACTTTCAACATGGATCATAATTAATTGCAACATTTCTCAGCAAAAAATACTAACCGTATTCGTTCTGAGAAACAATTAACTTTTAATATTTAACTCGAGAATGCAAAGAACGCTCCAATTTTATGTAACGTTTAAACATCAAACAAACTTATGCTGATACAAAGTGTACTTTAAAATTGAAAAAGTTTTATAAAAGCTGAATTGCAAATATAATTATTTAAATTCTCCGTTTACGATTAAATTGGATCTATTCAGGTTAAGTTAAAATACTGAAGATGTACACTACTTATCAAACTCATTAAACTTCAATAGGTAATGCACACCTTAGACTGGTCTTCTATCAAACTAGACTTTCGGCCTTAGTCTTCGGTAATAAAGACTTACATGATATTTTGTGAATTTAAACCTGTTATTTATTCCTAGTGGCGAATCTTTTGGTTGGTTTTTCATTTGATGAAAATAAAACAATTTGACCACGCAGCTGAACCCCTGACGTGAGTTGAGAGATTTTCTAAAATAAAGTTTATATATTTTAGGGTTTCAACCAACTCTTTTAGAAATTCGTCTATTCACAAAGCGCTGAATAGCTGTCCGCATGTACGAAATATATTAGTAGAATTTGTTTGCACCTCAACCTCCAGCTTCGACTCACGCGCCGCTAAATTCAACGTGCTGCGGAAAAACTCGTTTTGCGAGTTTAAGTGAGTCCCTTGTGGACTCGGGTTGTGGACTAGTTCGCTTCGCTCACAGGGTGCAAACTCGGAACCAGAAGATAACTCAACGGTAAAATCCCCCACTTAAATGGTATTTTACTTTTTGATAATTTTGATACAAATTTAAGGTCGTGCACAAACTAAAATATTCAGAACAATATTTTATATATGTATAATAATATACATTATTTTTTTTTAGATAAGAACCTGTAAACGTTTCATTCTTGTACGAAAAATCTCAAAAAAATAGTTACTTCCTGTCAAAAAATGTGCTTCCGGTTGTTGGATTTTTTTACGTAACAAACTCGTACGAGCGACTTAGGCAACTAACCTGTGTATCTATTTTTTACCAAATCGGACTTAAAAAGTGCGAACACATAAATATAATTTTTAATGACACCCAAAACGTGTTCTGGGGATCATGATTGGTGCTTATTTACTACTCCTGACCTTTGGTCTCACCATTAAGGGTCACTGCATAGGTCAACTTTCCTATGAAAATTTGCTAATAATTCCATCACGCAGCTGAACTACTGAGGTCAGTCGAGCGAATTTCCTAAATGTATTTATATGTTTTTTAGGGTATCAACCAACTATTTTGAAATTGGTGTACTCAAGAAGACGTTGAATAGCTGCCTGAGTGTACGAAATATATTAGTATAATTAGTTCGCTCCTTAGCTTTAAACGCCGGTACATGCTTTGCTTCGTTCAGCTCGCAGCGAGAAAAATTCACTTTGCGAGTTTGCAATTCGACCTTGCGGCTTATAATTTTGGACTGCGTTCAACATCCGTCGGCGTCGTAACTGAAGCGCCCCACGGTAAAATCCACAGCATCGATTTGAACCAAGTACTATTATTATATTTCACGTATTGATCGATTTTGGAAGAACCAGACGAGCTATAAGGTCATGTTAAAATAAAAAATGTTGAGAAGAGTCTTCTATAATTAAAATTGTACACACAACACCCAAAAAAACTTTATTCTAGTACAAAAAATCTAAAAATACATTTATTTCCTGTAAAAAAGAGCTTCCGAATTTTTTTTAACGAACTCGTACGAAATAAACGGTACCAGGAACTGGCACATACTTTCTCACAAACACATTTAAATTATTAAACAGATTCACTGTGACTTGTAGGGTGGGGTGGTGGGGTATTAGCGGTGATTTTTTATTAAAGTAGAAGATTAACTAATAAATATTATTATATAGAGAGAAAACTATTCGATCGATTTCGAACAAAAATGTGCACCACACACGTCAATTAGGCCTGTATAGATACACGAAAAAGTTTTGAAAAATTTTGAAAAACAACCCCCTTTATGGCCAAAAAACCCCCAAAAATCAGTCATTATTATTATAACTTGCTAAACGAAATTTTTTAGAAAGATGCAGTTTTTTGCATATGGTATGGTACATTAAAGGCTACAAGTAAGCAAAATTTTATCAAAATCGTTAGAGCCGTTTTTTTATATAAAAATAATAACTGTTTTTTAGGGTTTTTTTTGCCAAAAAGGGGGCTGTTTTTCAAAAATTTTCAAAACCGTTTTTCGTGCATCTATACAGGCCTACTTGACATGTCTGGTGCAAATTTGTTTAAAATCGATCGAATAGTTTTGCGCTCTAGCTTTGTTTTGTATACAGTCATACATACAGACATACATACAGACATAAATACAGACAGACATTTTGTACAAACCACTTTTTTGGACTCAGGGGGTCCCAAAACGGATATTTCCACAAAAATCTCAACATCAATTTTTTTTTTTGCGATCACTATAATACTTTATCTATACTATAGTATAGTGAGAAAGTAAAATTTAGTAAGCCAACTTGTTTACCAAATTTGGAACAAATCGGACGTAAAATGCGGATGTTAGAGTGCGAACACATATTTATATACATACAACTTTTTAAATGGCAACCCAAACCGTGTTCTGGAGACCATGACCGGTGTTCATTGACCACTCCCGTCCTTGATTCACTGCAATAGTTTATCTTTCCTACAGAAATTCCCTAATAAAACAAGAAGCGTACAGATGCAATAAGAATTACTAATTACATGTTGCTCTATTTTGATTTCAAGTTTGCTTGATTTTCAGAATAGATAGTTGAGTTCGTTTTTCAACAAAAGTAAAGTTGGAAAGAAGTGTATCTAGTTTGAGTTGACTTTAATTACATTTTTTAAGAATTTAATTTCTTTACACAGATTCATCCTGGAACACGTTGTAGATTAGTCTGTTCTGTGTTTTTACGACGCCAACTAAAGTACGAACAGTCTATAGACCGAGTTTCCAAAGATCGAACTAAGCCAGTCTGCTCCCTTGGGCTCAACATTGTGAATGGACGAGAGCTATATCGTACTGAGTACAGTTGCAATTAAAATTCCTCTCTAGTGGTTCCCTACACAAGCCATGCAGTGTAATTATATATAAAACATACTAATCCAGATGCACTTTTTGGGCAGATGGTTTAGTAGTCAAAATTCTTAAAGAAATCTCTATACAGAATAAAGGTTTTTTTTTGCAATGGGTCCCAAGCCATATTGGAATTAACCAAAATGAATTTGTTGATACTTTGGCTTATGATGCAGCACTCGACAGTACCAACTCTATGTCAAAGGTCATTTTACCAATAAATGATTTGACGTCTGAATTAAGATCTCAAGATCATAAAGATTTCGGAAAAGAATTACAAATTTCGAATAAAGCATATTGGTATAAATCAATAAACCCAGAAATCCCCCAACAACCATGGTTTTTTAAATTAAATTTCAGCAGATATGAACAAATAAATATACTCAGGATTCGTTTTGGTCATGCCATCACTAATAAAAATGTACATATATTAAATGCGTTTTTTACTCCTCAGTGCCTGCAGTGCACTGTTCTAGTAGAAACACTAGAACACTTAATTTTAAAGTGTCCATCAAACGAGCATTTAAGGTTAAATATACATAATGCTTTAACAGCAGAAAATTATAAACCTCCCTCTGATAACATAAATTTAGAAGAATTAATAAAATTTAATAATTACATCTTACATGAAATAAATATGTTTCTTGTAACAATTAAAAGAACTATATAAATATGTATGCACAAGACAAAATTTATACGTACACACATATATTATGTGCCATCCCTTTCTGGGTTTCTTCAATCCAAGACCCAAACCTTTTCGGGATAGGTACAAGCCTGGCGGGTCTCAGGCAAGAAGATTATGCTACTATTTAAATCCCATCTTAAATCCATTGAAACCTCAGACATTTTATTTATTTTTTTTTTTTTGTAAACTCCTTTTAGAATTCCCACTTTGGTAACTAATTTTACACTTCAGACAATGACACTGCAACTAACTCATGTTCACATTATTTGTTTGTAGTAACATATATGTCTGTGATTAATATCCTTTTTATTTTTCTTATTTAATAATACACCGTAAATCCTATAAAAAATTATAATAAAAAACAGTCACTCGCAAAAAATAAATAGAGTTTTTAAATTATTACAACTAGGGGCCGAATGAAATAAATCCATGTCCAGCCAGATTTTTGGCAAAAGGAAAAAGAAAAAAAACTTTTTTCAAAGCAAATAATTAAATTAAAATTAAATATTAAAATTAAAATTAAATATTTATTATTAAAAAACAAGATGGCGGCAAAAAAAAAAGGTGGCGGCCCAAAAAAGCCCCAAAATCCAAAATCCCCAAAAAAGGTGGGCTTGGGTTAGAAACCAAAACACCCCAAAAAGTGGGCGTGGCCAAAGGTCAATGACCTTCCCCCTCTCCATTTTACGCTATATCGCCCCAGACTCTACTTATAACAAATCGTATAGTAGCTTCTTTAAGCATTATTACCGTTATAATTAAACTCTTTTACCAAAAACCATCGATACTGCCACGCTTGTCTCAAATATTTATAGACTTAGCCAATCTCGCCCGTTTAAATACGCAACGAAGTATTCTTTACTTAACGTACTTTTTGAAAAACCCTTTTTTCTAAAAACTGACAAAAGCACCTGGCAACAAAATGATAAACGGTTTCATCCTCAAGTGCATTACACAAGGAACATAATGTATTTTTTATTCCTAACTCTAGTTTTAAAGTTCAAATCTATTTGCTCTGTTCTAGCTTTAAAAACCCAAAGAATAATATTTATATTTAAAGTATCATTAAGGTAGCTTCTAATGCCAAGTTCAAGGTCGAGGGACTTGTATTGTTTATGATTCTGCGCATTCTTTGCTCTAACCAAACAGTGTACCCACAAGCTATCTTTAATCGCCTCAACAATAAATGTCAGCTGTTTGTGGACTCTGTCCGAGGTAAACCCTTTCAAAAAAAACTTCAATCCCAAATTTCCGACCAAGGGCTTTCCACTCGCGACACTGATACACGTTTTTATTGATCACCTGCCTGGCGAGAATATTTGGGAGCCGGATCGATGGCAACCTCAATACCCTAGCAACATAACTAATGTAAATATATAAACCTTATCATAGCCTGTTTCTATGTGTAATATGTAATTTAGTGTTAAAAGTATTATTATCAGTTTGTACTTAAAAAGTATTAAAGTAGGCTATGTAAAGTATTCTTAATATAAATTTGTTTTTAACCAGTATTTAAACAGATATTTTTAACTGGTATTTGTAACTGATATTTGAAAGTATACACATCGGAAGTATAGGCTACTGGATAATATGCCTTTAATCCACTTACAATTCACTGTTAGTTTTCCTGATGTTTTTCACTAGACGGATTGTCTGCAAACGGAATGACTTAAGATAAATATTTAGACTAGATGACATATTTCCCTATACAATGTTCTGAAGGTGGAGCTACGAAACACTTCCTCTAAGTAAATTAATTTGTACGATGAACTCAGACATGACAGTTTTCCTGCCGGAATTCCTGAAACTGCCTTTCGTTAGGGATTGTCTCTCGGGTAATTATTTAAAAGGAAATCTTTCGATCCGTCTCCGCCAGCTAAATGCTTGCTAATGACAGTTATTTTGAAGCGGGAATAGCTTTGATTTGTCAATGTCATTTTTATTTCCATTATATTAAAATGTTTTGAAAACTTCTTGTTCCTTAATTAGTTGAAATAATTTAATAGCACCTCTTTATTTAATAAATATTGAGCTCGACTTGTGAGAAGACATACTTGGTGGAATAAACTTTGAACACAAAATCTCACAACTAATACATTTATTAACTCAAACAATAGTTTGTAGGTCGTACATCACTGAAGATGGCGACTTTATCGTTAAAACGCGTTTGAGCTAATAAACGTATGAGTTGTGAGATTTTCTGTTCAAAGTTTATTCTACCAAGCACTATCAAGCGAAGTTTAGATATTTTTCTCTGCAAACGAGGCAACATGATGATACACTAAAAACCTAATTATCTGAAAGTAATTTGAATTAAAAACACTTTGTTTCAGATTGTGTTTGTTTTTCAACAAAAGTGTATTTGAGTTGACTTGAATTATATACATTTCATAAGAATTTTATTTCTTTACACAGATTCTTCCTGAAACACATTGTAGGTTAATTAGTTTGCTCTGTGTTTTAAGCCATCAACTAAAGTACGAACGGTCTATAGACCGAGTTTCCAAAGATCGAACTAAGCCAGCCAGCTTCCTTGGGCATGACATTGTGGTTGGACGTGTTAAGCTATATCTTACCGAGTATTGTAGTAGCAATTAGAATTCCTCTCTAGCAGCCGTCTCTACTGGTTTGACCTAAACAAAGCTTGCAGTGTAATTATGTATATAAACCCTCTTAATTCCTGATCAAAAGAAAAGTACTTGGCAAGACTTAATTTTCTTAACAAAAAGAAATATAGAACTGCCCCTTAGAATGTATGTTAATTATTAGTGTATGAAATACATAAAAATATTTGTCTATCAATGTTTAAAAAATAATATTTTAAAAACATTACGTAAAGTAAAGAAAGTGCGTGCACTAATGGTAAGCAAACTTCTTTGGAAAAAGATTGTGGATTACTTTATTTTTATAAAGTTGTTTCAAATATTGTAAACTTTTATCTCGTCAGGGGGAATAACTTTTTAATGATTAAAGTTCTGTAGATTGTAATCGTGTTTCCTGAATGACCATTTTCTTTTCAAACTATATGTTGTAAGCGAATTTCCATAGGGAAAATTAGCTATTGCAGTGACTCTTATGGTGAGACCTAAGATCGGGAGTAGTAAATGAGCACCAATCATGGTTCCCAGAACTCGTTTTGAAATGTCATTAAATTTGTATTTATATATTATGCATTTATGTGTTCACATTTCAAATGCCTGGTTAGTTAAGTGGCGTATAAAAGCCAGTGCATCCAAATCACATCACGTTACCTTTGCTTTACGTAAAGGGATATGTGCCCCAGTTAAGTTGGGGAATGATATTTTGCCTCAGTCCGAATGCGTTAAGTATCTTGGATTATACTTTGATCGTCGTTTGACTTGGAAAAATCACGTCAG
>JAGFPH010002034.1:145567-156465 GCA_018207615.1 Philaenus spumarius
TTTGAACATTTAACATTATTTACCATCTTAGTTTTGAGGTTATTATTAATCCTACACTTTTATTATAAATAAAACGTAACATATGTTTTTAGAAGGTCGCACCGGGGGTTGGCGTGCGGAGCACCCAGGGGTATCCCCTAGTATTATTTTAATCTAAATAAACATCAATAATAATTGTATTCAATTTTCCTTGTTTTGAACGTAAACATATTTTTTGAAATCCTTATTTATTCATACATTCCAATTATTCAGTTGTTTTATTTGATTATCTAGATGAAACAATTGAATGATAATTACAAAAACATTTGTTTATCAAAGCTTATAAAATAAATACATTTTATATTGTTTACCCTTTTTAAAATTGTATTATTTAATTGTTATTCCGGAAAATATTAAACAAATAAATATTGTTTAAGCCAAAATATTTGATATTTGAGAGGTTTCAAAATATCCGTCTATCGTGTACAAAATGCCTGTCAGTTTCGCAAACCCTCTGGCAATACAGCGCATGCGACAGGATCCAGTTCACTCGACCTTGATTCAAGTGCCTCTGTCCTAATTTAAACTAGGTCAGGATGCTGGCCACCGCTGCCCCAACCACTGAATCAATACCTAATGTCCGTTGGTAAATTGCAACAAAATGTTTCAAATATAAAATCCTCAGTATAAGAAAATTTTAAAATTATTATAAGAAAACTAGAAGCGCAAAGTAAACAGCTGGAGTGCGAAAGTGTTAGTTTACCTCACTCCAGCTGTTTAGCCCTGCGATAAAGTCTAACAAATAGGTATAATTACTTGACGCTTAACACATATAGTTTAGTTTGGGCACTGCTTTGAATGTACAAAAACACACTTATATAACAGATGTAGGAAAATAAGCATAACTAACAAACTAAATGAAATGGCCTTAATAATAGAGTGCATTGGTTACTTGGATTAAGGTGTGCAATACCAGTCGAGTAAAAGCCTCGAATCCAGTGACTGGAGCCAACCTTGAGACAAAAATTACATTGGTAAAGTGCTCGAGCGAGACTAGAATATCGCTTGTATACACTTTCCTTACTAATGCCAATCTTATTTTTAGTCTCAGACCTGTACATACAACATTTAAATTTGCAGAAAGTAGGTAACAAAATGTACCCCGATGTTTCACTGCTATCAAGAGATTCGACTGAAAGTGATGGTTTCAGTCTTGTTTATATATTCTTATAGTGCCATAGACGCATACTGAGAAAGTATTTAGCACATTTTCTGAAGTGTAAACTTCTATAGGCGCAGCACGTACAAACAATTTTTGTCACGAATTTTTCTGCAACGCTCTATTCCGTCAAGCTTTATGTCTGTAATACTATATATATCCTCTGAAATGGACATTGTGCTTCCTCATTTTGTAAGTTGTGTTAAAAAGTTTTCACTTCTCCCGTGTGGTCTTAAGCATACAATATCTTTTTTTTTATTTTAAAACGAAAAAATAGTGAAAATTCTGATAAACAACTGTTTGGATCAAAAGCTTAGAAACACATGAGTGCTTACATTCATTATCTTAGCAAATTTACGATCATTCTATTATAATTCTCAACCAACAACTTTTTTAGGTTACTTTAACAAACTAAAGGCAAACACGTAAACAAAAACCAATTTTTTTTTTTTTTTTTTTTTTTTTTTTATTTATTTTGACATATATTAGATTTACTACAATCTTAAGCTACTGCTCAAATAATTAGTACATATACAAGAGAGCGAAACATGTATCGAAACCTAAATCACAATCTAGATTCTAACTATGTAAACCTTACTAGGTATCTAAAACTTCACTATCGAGGTAGATCCTGAGGCTTCAGCCGGCAAAGTCTTCTTATACACAGTTCCGTGTCCAGTAGCTGTAAAGCTTCCACGTTAACATGATTAAGGAGTCTCTTCTCATGTCTACTTGCATAATCCGTTATAACGTCTTCCACTGTTTTCAGATTTAAGTCCAAATGTAGGTCCTCATTACGCTGATACCATCTTGCGTTGGTCATTGCACGAATTATACTATTTTGGCTTCTTTGTACCAACAGTCGGTTAGATCTTTTTGTACATCCCCAAAGTTCTACTCCGTATGTCCAAATTGGTCTGAGTATTGTTAGATAAAGTAGTCGCTTATTGTAAAGGTCCAATTGCGATTTCCTGCCAATCAGCCAGTACATTTGTCTTACTTTAAGTCGAATCCTTTCTACTTTTTTTTTCACATGGATTTTCCAAGTAAGGCGTTTATCAAGGTGCATTCCCAAATATTTAACCGAATCATGTTGCGGTATAGGCTTGCCATTTATATAAAGACATTGCCTGGTATCTACGTGTCGCAAGGCAAATGTAACATGAGTTGATTTTTGTTCATTTATTTGAATTTTCCAGTCACGGGTCCATTCCGATACCCTGTCAAGACAACTTTGAAGATGTTCAGTTGCTTGAGCCTGAGTTTCACCAGTGGTTAATATTGCTGTGTCGTCCGCAAATGTGGCTACAGTTGCATCACTAGTGGTAGGGATATCTGCTGTGTATAACAAATACAAGATGGGTCCTAGAACACTGCCCTGAGGCACTCCAGCCCGTATGGGATAGAAGGTTGATCTAGCATCGCCGTAAACAACGCAAAACAAACGACCCACAAGATACGATTCCAACAGTCTACAGTAATTACCAGGCAAGAATCCACCAAGCTTAATAACAAGGCCTTCATGCCACACCCTATCGAAAGCTTGTGCAGCATCAAGAAAAGCAGCACAGCAATATTGCTTATCTTCAAAAGCCTTTTCTATGACGGCAGTCACTCTGTGCAATTGGTCTATTGTAGAATGTCTACTACGGAACCCGAACTGATGATCCGGTATTCTCGTTAAGGGCTTAAGTCGCTTGAGGAACAATTTCTCCCACAGTTTAGATATCACCGAAAGGAGTGAAATCGGTCTGTATGATGCCACATTTTCAGTAGGTTTGTCTGGTTTGTGCAGCATGATGATTTGCGCAATCTTAAAACACTCTGGTACATGTTCGAGACGGAAACAAGCATTAAATATGTATGTGAGTAGTACAACACCCTTCCACGGCAATTCCTTAAGAACTCTCGGCGAGATTTTGTCTATTCCTGCCGCTTTCCTTGGGTTAATGTTTTTATCAATTTCTTGAGCAACTTCTAGGGGAGTTACAGGCTTAATAGAAGAATAATCTCTATACGACTTTGTCAATGTGACTCTAGAAGTGATGCTGTGAGGTTGAAACACATTATATAGATGCCGCGAAAACAGCTCTGCTTTTTCTTTATCATGACACATCCAGTTGTCTGACTCATCTTTGATTGGAGGAATTCTCTTTACAGGTCTCTTAAATTTACTAGTTGCTTTCCACAAGGAGTAGTCCGAGTCCGCATCCACTGCCAAATTCACCAAATACTCATCAAACCCCTTCTTCTTAATATCCTTAATCAATCGGTTCAACTGATTGCTGATACGATTAAATTTGTTCTTGTCTTCAGGAAGCCTTGAATGATGCCAGATACGCCGTGCCTTCCTTCTTTCTTTGATCATTTCTCTAACTTTTACTGGATAACAAATTTTATGATTTTTTGTGCTTCTGTCAGCTGGAGTTGAGATGGTTGCTGCTGTGGATACTACTTCAATAAAGTTTTGCGCTTGGTCATTAAGGTCTTTGATAGTTTTAAGTCTTACTCTAAGGTCAATTAACTGGTCTAGTACACATCTGAATTCATCCCATTTTGTAAACTTGTCAGTTAGCAAGCCTCTTTTCTCCCTATGTATAGCTGTCATGCTAAGCGTCATCAGAACCGGTATGTGATCCGATGAAAGATCCACTATATCCTTAACCTCAACATAATTTGAAGATACACCTTTAGTAATGAAAAAGTCTATGACATCAGGTATTTTATTTCTGTCTGAGGGCCAATAAGTAGGTCTTCCAGCAGAGTGGCACTCACAAGAGTTAACATTTATGGCTTGCAGTAGCTCTCTACCTTTAGCTGTGGTAAGACGGGATCCCCAAGCTATATGCTTGGCATTAAAATCTCCACCTATTATAAATCGTGGACCCAGTTTTTCAAATAAGTCATTAAATTGTTCTCTTTTGATGGTGTGTCTAGGAGGGCAATAAACTGATGCAATAACAACATCCCTATTATTTTGTTCTACTGCAATCAAAGTTCCCTGAAGGAAATGTTCTTGAACTTCTTCTCTCTGAAAATGCTTTACATTGTTTTTAACGATAACAGCTGATCCTCCATGTGCTCTACCACTCGGGTGCATGGAGTGGTACATTGTAAATCCAAACAGTTTTAAATGGGTCTTATTTGTAAAGTGAGTTTCAGTAATGAGAGCAATATCTATATTTTCGTGGTGGAGAAACGTTTCGAGCTCTCTACTACGGAGAGCCAAGCCATTGGCATTCCATGTGATGATACGAAGTGATGAATGTGTCATTTCTTCTTTTTGCTCTTACTGGCGACGGACTGTGTAATTAGAGCCTTTTCTAACTTAGTTAGTCTTGGTTCTATATCGTTAAGTGTTTTTTGCATCTTTTGAATAGCTTCCCAAATATCTTGAATTGTTGGAGAAGTAGTTTTATTACCAAGTTGCGGTGAAATGCTGACCATCTGTGGTTGATCGAGAGATATACTCGCTACTTCTACGTACGATTTATCTGAAGCAACCCTTTCAGCCGGTACCCAGGATCTCTGTTGAACTCTTTGTGTAACTGACGTTTTTTGTTTTTGTAGCATTGATTCCCGAGCCTTATAAGCTGGACAACCCTTCCAGTTAGCCGTATGCTCTCCTCCACAGTTGGCACAATTGCATGGAGTACTTTTTAATTTTGTACATGATACAGTAAGATGTTCTTCACCACATTTTACACACCTTGCTAAAAAAAAAAAAAAAAAACCAATGAAAATGCTTACAGTATTTATAATTCAATTAAAACTTCTTGCGACGGCCAATTAGCCGTCTGCTATAGGGTAATTAACAAAATTAATTAGGAATAATGAAAAAAAATAGCATTTAACAATAATAAAGACAAAGTAATACAAAAATTAGTTAATTAAAAGTATAATAAGAGAGTATTAATAGCAATTAGGTAAAAAAGTATATTTGTAAAAGTATTAATAATTTAAAATTGTACTTATTGTAAATCGAAAGCCTAACCAATGTTAAAAGTAATAAATAGAAAGACAGGCTGAGATAAAATAGTCTAAGTTACAGCGATAGGACTCGAATAGAATTTTCCTGTTACATCTTGTCGATCGCGTGATGTCAATTCACTGTTGCCAAGGGCATAAGAACCCATGTTAAATTATAAAATTATTAAATTGTAGATTATTTTCAGAGAAATAGAAAAAGGGAAAAGGTTTTGTAAAAAGTAGTTAAAATAAATTCAATAGTTAAAGTAATTCAAAAGTTATAAGAGAAAACTTTAGACGGAAAAAGAAAATCTTTATATTTCAAAATGTATCAAACAACTAAAACCATCAAAAAATAAAGTTATTATAATAAATAGTGACTAGTTAAATCAAATTTAAAATTGATAAATTTTTCAAGTAGAAAAGGCAATTTTAAAATCATTCTTGTTTACAAAAAGGATAAAAAATTAGAGAATAAAAAAGTTAATCATATAAATAATTACTATAATTGTTAGATAAGGAAAAATGTATAGATTACCAAATTTTCAAAAATAAATATGTAATACATAAAAAAATAAATGAAACAAAGTAAAAATTAGTAAATCAAAATTTAAGGAAAATTTAATGATACAATTGAAATGTATTCATGAAAATATATGCTATAAATATGTATTCATGTTAAACCATGAGAGAATTTAGTATAAACCAAAAGGGGAGTACCAGAATCCAAAAATAGGCAAACCAAACTAGGCGACGAAAAATCCGAAAGCAGTTTTGGAGGTTTGGGAACCAAAAGAAGAGGAAACAGCGAAGGAAAGTTTAAATTCAACCAAACTTAGGAAAATAAATTCGGATTTAGGGAAATTTATAAAAATAAAATTCAAAAGTCTAGAGGGGTAGTGCAACACGCAAAAGCTACAATAAGCGGTGGGGGGAGGGGGTGCGTGGTAGTCTGTTGACATTATAAATAACACCGCATATTTGGATTAAAAACTCAACATAGTTTTAGTTATAATTAACCAAAACACGTTTAATTGCAACTAATTTGGCAAATTCAGATTAAGGTAATTATTCTTCTCAACTAACACTTTTTTTTTAGATTTGGTAAAAGCAAACAAAAGGTTTACTGTATTGTAAGTCAAACATCTGGTGTTACATCAACTCCTTTAAAAGCGAGTGTACGTCCGTCCGTACGTACGTACGCACGTACGTGAGTAACTTGTAATATAACAGTTGATTTCACCCATCATTTGTAATACTTAAACAAACCCAGCATAGATTATAATTTGAGGTTATGTTACAACTAAGATCATTATAATTTATTGTATAATATAACAGATTATTTCACTCATCATCTGCTAAAACAAAACCTAGCATAGATTATACTTTGGGGCTATGTTTACAACTTTAATCAATATAAGTCTTGTGAAGTTGATTTTCTTAAAATATGAGTTGAAGAACTAATATAGGCTTTAATGCTTTATAAGATTTGCTTTGAGGTTATAAAATGTATATGAATACAACCTTTTATTATCAATATATTCATTTATACACGTATAAAGAAGAGATACCCATTCGTTTAGCTTCGGAAACATTCGTTTATCTTCGTATAACATATAAACATATAATCCGTTATTTTTTCTTAATTGTAATATTAATAACTTCTAAATCATTTGATCTATTAATATGAAGTTATAAATTAATTAAAAGTTAATATTTTATCGCTATTTAGATATATAATAATGTATATAAGTAATAAATGTTAACAAATACGCCTAGAGTTTTATAATACTTATAATTGTACACAATTACCGAGTTAAAAATCTCCTTCAGCATAGGTAGGACTAGGTTAAGTCTGTTGTTTTTAGTGTTTTTTTAATGATGTATTTCTGATGTGTATCTAATTAATCTGCCTGTGATTTTTCAAGGGAGTTTACTAGTAATAGTATATTGTTTCCTCTAGTTGGAATTTGAAAATTGGTTTGAAATGTTGATTATTTAAGTATTCATGGTGAAATTACGACGCATGCCATGTTTCAAATTATTGGGGATGGTGCGTGTCTTCTTTGATCTCTGTCTTACAATATGTAAGGGTCACCACCATATTGTATAGAATTGCTAGTATAAGGGCTCAGAAACTTTCTCTCGATTCATGCTGCGAGCTGGTTCTACACTGTGACGTCACAGGGTTGTCACTTGCGCCGCCACCATACAACCACCACTGCTTTGAATTAGTCGACAGCATGTATTTAGTACTTAATGAACCCCATGATACCCTTCTACCCCTAGTGGCACCCTCTTTGATATTATACGCTTTCAACGATCAATAAATAATGCTTTAATTAAATACTAATGCACCTAAACAACTAAACAAGGTAAAATGAGCGAAAACACAACAAATCAGATAGGTTACAGATAGGTTTACTTGACTAATATCCGGTTTTGTTTACTTCCAAGGAGTTAATGTTATTTAACGTTTCATGACAATTTTCTAGGTTTTTATCAAATTTTGGTTTATCATTTTACATATTAGGCCTACTTATATGTAGCCTATACAGGGTGAACTGAAAGGCTGGAGACACCCCTGAAACTTTTGAGAGAGTAATTGAAAAAAAAAACTCTGGTAATGTCTACTAGGTACAAAGATGTACTTTTTTACGCATAAGACAACGTTGTTACCGTTTCCGAAATGGGAAATTTTAGGGGCAGCTCAAAAATCTTAAATGCAAACCCCTGCCTTGTGACCCCTCATTTTAAAGGTATTGCTACAAGAAGAAGTGACGAAAACTAGAGGTCTCTATCTTATTCCTATCTAAAGTTATTTACAGTTAAAGACGAGAATGGTTCAAGTTCTTCTAACTTTTTAGTGAGTGATTGGTGAAGAGCCAAATCCAAGGAATGTTTATTAGGTATTAGGATGCATTTTTATGTATGGAAAAGCTTTGCCAACGTTTCAAAAATTGGAAATATTGGGGGCTGCTCAAAATTTGTATACACAAACCCCTGTCACGAGACCATTTATTTTAAAGGTATTAACAAAAGAAACCTAACAGTGAAAATTTGAGTTCTCTATCTCAACCCTACTACAAATTTAAAATGAATGGTCACACGCCAGGGATTTGCGAAGAGCAATTTTTGAGCTGCCCCCAAAATTTCCCATTTTGGAAACGGTAACAACGTTGTTTTATGCGTAAAAAAGTAAATAGTTGTACCTAGTAAACATTATCTGAGTTTGTTTTTTCCCAATTACTCACTGAAAAGTTACAGGGGTGTCTCCAGACTTTTAGTTCATCCTGTATACTGTAATTGTAAAAAATATTTCTGTAGGCTTGCACTGAACTTTGATTTTGAGAATTGTGCAACTATTTCAATGTTTAAATGAAATAATTGTTTTAAATACAGTATTAATAAATCATTAACATAAATTATTTTTGTTAGTTAAATTAAAATGTTTCTCGGGTGCAGGTGTATAGTAGAGTAAATTAGTAAATTAATATACTTGGACCTCACAACTTACTTCCAGAACAAAGTGAAAGGCCACCTGTTCCAAGGTTAATCTTGCAGGTATTCAAATATGAAATTTGGCTACAAATTAGGCACTGTATTTTTAAATTTATATTTCTATCACTTTAAAACTTCATTAAAATTAAGATTTACGTAATGAAATTTGGTCAATCAGCTACTACTGCTAATTCATAATAATTATGTTTACAATAACCAATCATAAAAAAATTTTATTTTATATTTCATTTCCATAAGTAGTATTTGTAGTTCTTTAACTATTGCTTCCTAAAAACAGATACAGTAGCTTTGTTTGAAATTACCTTTTTTACTCAAAACTAACACCATAAATAACAAATATTAAAAAATTTCAATTTAATATTCAGCACCTATTACAAATAACAGGTGGGGATTCATTGGGAAAAGCCAAGGCCGCACTAGTGGATAATCGCGGCTGATAACCCTATGACGTCACGCGGTCAACGTCCCCTCCCCTCACCGGCAGCGGCGGCGTTGGCCAAACTTCAAAAGAGTGGCTGAGCCCTTCTACTATTCTCACCACTACCCTGTGGTAGTGGACCACTACTATGTTCGGTCCTGGGTCACCACTACCCCCAACATCCAAGTGTCTTCGTCATTTTTAGTCTTTATGTTCGTGAACATATCAGGGTATACAATAATCTTATTGCATTGGCTTTGCCATGAGTCACTGCGGGGGTTGATGAGCGAATCTAGCAGGGATGGAGCCCCTGTATTTCTATATTTGTTTCTAGGGCATTTAAAATCATTTGCATATTTATTTATAAAACATCGTAAAAGCTGTTTCGAGACCTTTTATCAACTCTAGTTACCAATACTATCAAAATAAAAACCAAACGGCAAATATAAGTTTACATAAATACTGTAAAGTTATACATGTTAAAACCGTTACTAGAACATAATAAAAATCCCTTTTACAATCTCAAGGACAATCGATTTATGCAAAATCGAAATAAGACTTACAAAATAATATTTCTCTAAATTTTATACGATTGGTGTGAAATTCAAAAGACGTTTCTGTTAGACTTGTAAATTACGTAATTAGGTTTGGTTAGCTTTGAAGTTTAGTTTCCCGCCTCAACGCATTTAACGACCTACCTCTCACAAGGTATACAGATACACCTTACAAGTATACACAAAGTTAAGTCACCTTAACGTTCTGTTAAACTAACAATTAATTGACCTTTGGGTTTCTTTGGTACCCTTTAGTAAGTTACGTCTTCACTCTAATTATTCCAAGCGTAAGAACTCCCTTTGCTTCTCAACCATGTTAATGGAAAAAAAACACTAAATCATAAGTAACAAGTAGGTTGCATAAAAAACTAATTCCATTCCAAAAATAGTTTATATAATATATTTATATATTTAACAATATATTTTCTGCGTACACCCTTTATATAACAACAGTAATAATAGGAGCACAACCATACAGACATAAAAAAAACTAAAATCCATCTTGATAATAATATAATGTGTTTGAACTAGTTGTACATTAAATACTAAACACATTAGTATCTAAACAAATTGGCTATATGTTTTACATTAATGACCGAATATACTTTTAATTTTAATTAAAAAACAAACACTATTTTTAGTAAGATCTACAAAATTTATTGAATCTTGCCGAGCATGGTTTCGCCAACTACCACATTGACAAGTCTGCGTAAAGCTAGCCATACACGGTCCGATGTGTAGGACGATTCAATGTCCGATGTCCGATGTAGGATCCGATGTAGGAGCGTGAATGGGCTTGATGGACGACGAGTTGGATGATCGGACAAATCAGAGTCCCAGATCAGACTACAAGATGATCCGACTTCCAACTTCCGACGTGTATAATTTGTACTTTTTGTACTGAACTTCCTTTTGTTTATTTATCTTCAACTTAACTTTTAATAAATGAAAAGCAATAATAATAAGAACAAACGAATTATTATTTATTAATTTGATAACGATATACTTATCTATTTGAACAAATAAAGATAAATCATTTACGGCCTAAAATTGGCTCGTTAACAAGAAAAATTTTAATCTCGGGGCTGGTGTCCGTGGCACGATATTCAATCAAAATATTGAACAAATACATACAAAAAATACAATTAAAATATTGAGAATGTTCTGAAATAATTAGAATATTTATAATAAAATGTTCTCAGAATGTGAGGTTATAGTCAGGCAGATAAAAAAAAAA
>JAGFPH010002034.1:156475-169344 GCA_018207615.1 Philaenus spumarius
TATATGTATTTAAAGTTTATCTGAAATAATGGAGATGTACTATTACAGACGTAGTCGAATGAATGGGGTGATCGTCCGATTGTCATTTTAAACTTTCTTCTTGTTGTTGTTTGATCTTCCCTTTCCCCCTATACTTTGTACATTTTTACTTCTATAATAATGGATAAGAAAGGGTTTTTAGAATTTATTGAATTGTACCGGGAGAATAGGTGTTTGTGAACACAAGTGATGCAATTTATGCAAACTGGCATGTTTGTGATCATCTTCGCGTCGTAATAGTTCAAAAATAATTTCTTAACTTATTGAAAAATATAGATGAATGTTTACTACACTAAAAAAAATTAGGCAGTTGTCCCTACTATATTTAAAAATATAGGTGATTGTTTTGTATACTGAAAAATGTAGGCGATTGGAAGTATACTGACAAAATATAGGGGATTGTTTAGTACAATGAAAAATGCAGGTGATTGTTTACTAAACTGAAAAAATTTAGGCGGTTGTCTACTATAATGAAAAATGTAGGCGATTGAAAGTATAATGACAAAATGTAGGGGATTGTTTAGTATAATGAAAAATGTAGGTGATTGTTTACTAAACTGAAAAAAAATATTGGCTGTTGTCTACTATATTGAAAAATATGTGATTGTAAGTGAAGTATACTGACAAAATATAGGGAATTGTTTAGTCTAATTATTTGAATATAGTAATTACTGTTCATTATATTATTATTATTATTATTATTTTGTACAACTACCACTATGTACAAGGAAAGAAGACTGAATAGGAATGATTTCTTGTTTTGGAATTGAAAATTTGAGATCTATTTGAATACGGTAATGTAAATCAATGTGTATATTTTGTATTTATTACTAGGGATACCCCAGCGTGCTCCGCACGCCAACCCTGTTGGAACTTTCTATACACATAATTTATGTTATATTTTCTTTATAATAAAGATGTAGGATTAATAATAATCTCAAAACTAAGATCGTAAATGTCCAAAATGAAATTATTTTATATTATAACATCAGTTATAAATAATAATGGTGAAAAGAACCAGCAATGCTCAGGTCTACATTTTAATAAAATCCTAACCTAAAATGTAGAAAAGTAAATAATGGCTTCAAAGTTTAAAATCAGCTGTTAATAGAATTATTATTATTAATGGAATTAGTTGGGTCTTAAAAGTTGGATCGTAAGTTGGATCGTGAGTGGTGAAACGCATCCGACTTGCAGTCCAACTCGTCGTCCTACAAATCGGACCATGTATGGCTAACTTAAGCTTCAACAAAATCAAATGTTGTATAACAAATGTAATTAAAATTCATGTTGAGTTTCATGAACGTATCTTAACCGTTCTGAGATAATTTTTTTTTTTTAAACACACATACAGACAGACAACTTCTAAACTAAGCAAGATAGGACACATGTTATATTGTATTATTAGCGAATTTCCATAGGAAAAATATATATGTGCTCGCGCGGCCGCATTTTAAGTCCGATTTGGTTCAAATTTGGTACACATGTTGGTTGTCTACGTAGCTCAGACGGGTTCGTTAGCCAAAAAAGTCCAGCAATCGGAAGAACGTTTTTTGACCAGAAGTAAATAATTTTTTGAGATTTTTCTTACGCGAATAAATTTGTTTTTGAGTTTTTTCTACAGATATAAATGTAGGATGTTATTCTGCACATTTTGTTTTTTTATGCGACCTTATATCTCGCTTGGTTCCCCCAAAATCGATCAAAACGTAAAATACCATAGAAGTGTCCTGTTCAAAGCCTTGTGGTGGATTCTACCGTGCGGTTGGCGTGCGAAGCACGCAATGCATTGTGTATTGAAGTACGGGTACTCAATGGTTTGTGTGTTGAACATACTCCCAATATGCGGAATGGCGTACGAAGCACGCAATGCTGTGTGAATTGAAGATACTCCCAATATGCGGAATGGCGTGCAAACCATTTTGCAGCTATTCAGCACGGTCGTGAATAGACCTATTTCCCAAATTGTTGATTGAAACCCTAAAAAATAGGCCTATAAACTGAATTTTGGAAATTTGCTCAACTCGCGTCAGCGGTTCAGCTGCGTGGTCGAATTATTTTGTTTGAAACACACATACAGACAGACAGCTTCTAAACTAAGCAAGATAGAACACATGTTATATTGTATTATTTGCTAGTTTCGACCTGTTGATAACATGGAAAGTTTGGTAGAATGGTTGCGAGACATACTTTAAATTTAGAACCAACGCAAATATTTTTGTTTAGGTTAACCAAGTAAATTGCTTTCTATTTTGCCTTTTTTAAGACCTGTATATGAAGTAAGTACAGTAGTTACTTAATATATTAGTTAGTAACATAATAACTCATAACTTGTACCTAATATTGATCTGTAAACAATACTATGTACTCTATGAGATCTTTGTGTAACGTAATATCCTGTCACAAGAAACGCTTTACAAGAAAAGTCAATACATTTTATTTTTGTTTTTTTCAATTTCATTACTTTCCTACAACATCTCAGTTTTACACAAAAGACTGTTTTGTCAAGAATCTCTATTATCCTTGTTGTAGAAACCGTTCAACTTTCAAACAATTTCAGTCACCTTGTCCTATATCTAGAACGATACAAATAATATTTTTTATATAAATATCTTATTAAATATCCATGGTTACAGTCATACGGTTGCATTGCTAAGATACCAAACTAAAGTTTTAACATGATGAAATATTATCAACAAGAGTAATAAAAAAACAGCTGTTGTGCAAAATTACAGTTTTTTTTTAAATTAAACTTTTTAAATCTTGTCAATTTCACAATTTTATTATCTCTAAACTATTATTTATTACATCTAACCTAAATATTTTTTTTACACAATAGAAATAGTGTATTTTTACAACCATTTAGTTTAGAAATCATACAAATGTAATATGTATTATATAAATTGTATGAAAGTATCGTGTATATATAGGCCATTGTGACTGATGGTTAGAGGTAGTTTAGACTTTAGACTTATGTTCTGCCTTGTGTAAAGTAGCATTGTGTATTAGTAAAAATATAATAGTTTTGTTAATTTTCACAAAAAATAATAAACTAGCCAATATTAGCAAAATCTCTATATAATGCATATGTACGGATCATTTCAATACCGGTATAAGCACATGTAAGAATAATGTAAGTGTAAGCACCATAGTTCAATTGAATAAAGTTTTTTTTTATTAGATACAACTGTTCAAATTATTTCATTGCCAGTAACTATAACTGGTTATAATTAATTTCATTAATTATAACTGTTATAATTAATAATAAGTAATGTGTTTTCCATAAAGTTCTAGTCATAGTGTCCTATATGTAGGACGATATAAAAGTTACGTGTTAATCATTTTTTTAAATAACATCTAAATTACATAAGCTACAGTGAAATAACTTTCTGCTGTTATTAGTAGATTGTTTGTCATAAATTATCACCAAATGTGAGAAGTCCATCACCATTATCAAAATGTAAACAAACTTGTCAAAAAATGTGATTTTTTAGTTTTTTTTATAAAAAATCTTAATTATGCATATTTTTTAACACTTTCGGTTACAGTTGTTATTGAAACTTCACTTAACAACATTTTCATGATTTATTGTTAATATTTGTGCACTTTTTAAATAAAAATGTAAACAAATTTGAATATTTAAAGGCTGGCTCAGTCACAATGTCCTGTATATAGGACGATTGATAACACTGATGAGGGCAATTCTAAATTTTTTAAAAACCCCCAAAAAATATAGAAAAATGTGTTTATCAAGGCTAACAATTTAAAAAAAATTCTTTTCATTATTTTATATTGCGTGACTGAAAAAGTTTTAACACGGTCACTACTGCGCAAATTTCGTATTTCCTATGCAAGGAGTTGACCTTTTATTTTTTATATTTACAGTCTAAATGAGTAGACATTAGGCCTACTTAATTTAATATTTTTGAACCTTTCTACGTAATAATCACTAATATTTTAAAGCAGACGCACATGTGCGTTCATAGCACATAGGCTTAAAATTGGCGTGCGAAGCACGCAATGATCTGTGTATGATGGAAATTCTCCCAACACGGTAGTTGGAGTGCGAAGCATACAATGCATTGTGTCTTGAAAATACTCCCAATACAAGGGTTGCGTGCAAAGCACGCAATGCACTGTGCGTCGGCAGCTTCTTATAGTCAAGCTCACATGTGCGTCCCTTAGCGGTGAACGTGTTAAGATATTGTAGGATTCGACAATAAGGATGGATTACAAGTTATTTGTCTTAGAAGTGGTTCAATGTTTTAAGTTTAATATAAGCTCATTTATGAAAAAATACATCAAAATTTAAACTATTGGCGAATTTGGTTAATACTAAACTTCTTTCCAAGTATTTGTATATTATTATGTAATACGTGGTTATTTTCCGAATACCTTAATTAGAGAAAAAAGTAAACCATACTTTGCCGGTTGAGTTTTTCTTCTTTTTATTTTTGTTCAAAAGTTGATTCTCAGCATGAACTCTGCCCCAAAGGAGAACTATCACGGTTTAAATACCAAAAATCCTTAATTTCTCTTGAGAAGTATACTCATAAACATGGAGTACAGAACTAACTAAAATACACACATAATTTGAAAATTACACACAGTCTTTGTTCGTGTACTTTAATCGTTCTTTGAATTATTGTTCTACTTGTTGTCATTACATATCTTACGCTTATCTAACAAGCGTTTTTTACAGGAATATTGTTTATTTTTGCATTGATGTATTTGCAAAACATAATGTTAGATAATCAGTAATGTTTTTTTTTATTATTATTTAATTTGTTATTATACATTGTTTACTATGATTTTTATTAACATATATATAATATAAGTTTTAGTACAATTTTCTGTCAATCCTAACGTAACACTGACGCGTTTCGGAGTTCCTCCATTATCGAGACCTATTTCAGTTCTGGATTCATCCGTTATGGAATCGTCTAGATTCGCCACGCCTCTCCTCCTATTACCGGTACTGCTTAAGTAACCTGTTATGTAATATGTTATGCAACACGTTATGTAATATAAACCTACTCTTTTATTTTATTTTTTAATATTTTCAACAATTTACGATTTTGGAAAGTTATTTCTGATTGACTGTTAATTTCTTCATTAATAATATTTTCTCCGTTCATTTTTAGTTTGAAAATTTCCATGTTTTCCATTATATTTAACCGTCTTCCTTTGTTACTTTGGTGTAAGAGCTTCATTGATTCTTTCATTTCATATAAATTACCCACATTTAATAGATGTATTGCATAATTTGAATTTATTTTTTCTTATTTATAAGATCTAATATGTTTCCTAAATCTTGTTTTTAGTTTTCGTCCTGTTTGGCCTATATATGTTGCGTTACATTTGCACTTTATTTTATATACTCCGTTTTTGTCGTATGCTTCCCTTTCTTCTATAGACTTGCTTAATCTTATATTTATGGTGTTGTTCGTATTAAAAACAGTTTTGACATTGAAATTCCCCCAAAAAATTTAATTTTATATGTTTATTTTCCAGTGAAAGTAAATCCCGCCCAAATATTTTCTTGTTTCTTTGTGACTTTGATCTTATTATTTAAATTTTGTTTTATTTTACGAATTAATTTTCTTATTATTCTCTTTTCGTATCCATTACTTTCAGCTATCTTAAATATTGTGTTTAGTTCTTCTTTGTGTGCTTTCCTTTTTAACTTTAAACTATATAATCTACTAATCATGTATCGAAAAGCTGCCATTTTGTGTTCCATTGGATGGTTTGAATGTGCATCAATTATATTATCGGTGTATGTATCCTTTCTAAAAACACCAAATTCTAGTTGTCTATTATTTCTGGTTATTTTTAAGCCCCAGAAATTAATCGTTCTGTTTTATCTTTTTCTATTGTAAATTTAACATTTTCTTGGATTTGATTTATTTTTTCTAAAATTAGTTCTCCTTGATTATTTTGGCAGTCTTTTATTATTAATAGTGAGTCATCTTCATATCGGATGTATTCAAGCATTCATATTTCTGCAAAATATTTTGTATATATTTTTTTTCTAAATGTTGAATAGGCGATGATAACCACCCAGGTTTTTCGCCTCTAAACCAAAAAAAAAAAAAATCTAAATGTTGAATAAAATTTTCACTTAATATAGAAAATGGATTTCCCATACCCAATCCATATTTCGGCTTGTACACAGTGTTGTTAAATTTAAATTGGATCTGTTGTAGTATTATTGTTATCGCCTGCATAATTTATTTATTAGTTCTGTATTATTACTTCCATTTTATTTTAACAAACTCTCTAAAATGTTTAGTGTTTCATTTATGGGTATCGATGGAAAGTTCTCTATGTCAAAAGAAATTAGTTTATGTTCTTCTAAAACTTCAAGTACTTTTAATTTGTGTGCTATTCTAATGAGTTTTTTACTATAAATTTGTTTTTTAACAATCCCATATTTCCAATGACGTTTGCTATAAGTTTGCCAATTTGTATGCTGTTGCGGTTGTATAATTTACTATAGGCCTAATTGGTTAGTAATTATTATGGATTTTTACTTGAGATCTCATTATTGGTAGGCTGGGGTTCATATTTATGTATTTGTATTCATTCTCGTCAAATCTGTTACGTTAGGATTGGCAGAAAATTGTACTAAAACTTATTTCATGGATCCTAGCAGATATAATTTGTATAATAATTATATATACATATATATGTTTATAAATTTTTGAAATTGTATATTAGTAGCGATAACATACTAGGATGTATTTTATTTTAGTCCTGTATTGGAGCATTACACACAGTCTGTGTTCATACAATTTAATCTTTCTTTGAATTCTAACAAATATTTCCATTAGTTTATGCCTGGTTACTCATCTTACCCGAAGAATATCCTAGAAATTACCCACTCATTTTCATTATTCTTTATTTTTAGACATAGCCTATAGGTTACGTTGTACTGTTATGTTGTTATTGTCAACGCTATTGGTTGTTTGTAAACAAGACCACTCCCTACTCTGTGATGTAGCACTACATCTTGTTTCCTTAGTTATAATTTAGTTGTAGCTCAAATGTCACTGTAGATGACGACTTTGACGTTGAAACTCGTTGACAATTAAACGAATTAATGTTAGAATTGTGCTCTGTGTTATTATTTTAGAAATAATATCTCTCAAGAATCAAGCACAACAATATTTATAACAATTTTAAAACTTTAAAAAACTCAGTACAAAGTGGTTTAATTCTTTTTTTAATGGTTAACATCAAAAAAGGTCTAAAATAATTCGACCACGCAGCTGAACCTCTGACGTGAGTTGAGCCAATTACCAAAATTAAGTTTATGGGCCCATTTTTTAGGGTTTCAACCAACAATTTGGGAAATAGGTCTATTCACGACGGTGCTGAATAGCTGCAAAATGCTTCGCACGCCAATCCCCGTATTGGGAGTGTCTTCAATACACAGTTCATTGCGTGCTTCGCACTCCATTCCGCGTGTTGGGAGTATCTTCAACGCACAAAACATTGCGTGCTTCACACGCCAACCCCACGGTAGTATCCGCTACAAGGCTTTGAACCTTGTACTTTTGTGGTATTTTACGTTTTGATCGATTTTGGGGGAACCAAGTGAGCCATAAGGTGGCGTAATTTTCCGGTCGCCCGATGGAGAAACACATTTATTTTGAAGTAAACTGAAGAAAAATATCGTTTTTAATGAATAATTGATAAAAACAGCACACGAAGTCAAATATTATGATTGATAATAATAACTTAATCAATATATTAAATATTTTTACAGGTTTTCATGAGTATTTATGAGAAAAAATTTAAATGAAAAAGACAGGCCTCAAAATTCAATGTATATAAGGGCAGGGGAAAGAAAAAGAAAATACCTTTAATGGTTATAAAATATCCTTTGGTTATATCAAATTCAATTCTTCAGTAACTTCTGGATGATAATTATAGGCTCGAACTACTCAAGAAACAAGGTAACAATAATAGCGTAGAAACTCGGTCTTAAACCAACAATTGATACAATTAGCACGTAATACACTTCATTTCATTACACTAGTACACTATCACATTTGATCAAATATCAAATCACAATACAGACAGCAGAAGCCACAACAGATATCACACTAAAGCTAGCGCACAGATAAAATACCTTGCCAGTAAATAATTTTGCTAATCTACAATCAGTCAGCTGACGGTTCGCCTGAGTTTTTCCGGTCGCCCGATGGAGAAACACATTTATTTTGGAGTAGACTGAAGAAAAATATCGTTTTTAATGAATAATTGATAAAAACAGCACACGAAGTCAAATATTATGATTAATAATAATAACTTAATCAATATAATTATTAAATATTTTTACAGGTTTTCATGAGTATTTATGAGAAAAATTTTAATAAAAAAGACAGGCCTCAAAATTCAATGTATATAAGGGCAGGGGTAGCGGCCATACTAATAATACATATATCGAATGTAAATATAGGGTTAACACTCGGTTTTCCAAAATTCATGTCGGATTTATAAAATAAGATGTTCAGTCAAAAATAGAAGAATTTTCTATTTGTAGTTGCATTCTAATATTTTTTTATATTTACGAAGTCTTACATAAATTTCAATACTAATTTTTGCAATGTTCTTATCTAAAAATCATACTGAGGTGAAGCACAAGTTGTCTATAAACACTATTTCAATAGGTGCCACATAACCATACATTTGATTAAGAGAAATTCATTAATAAATACAAAAATACTAATATCTCGAAAGTGCAATTTATAAAAAATAACTAGTAACATAAAACTTATTGAGCATATATAAATTAATAATAACCTTTGCGAAGATTGTATCATAAAAAGACTTGAATGTTACTTGCATAATATTGAAGGTATTAACCTTCAACAACCATAACATAAAAATGGTATTCAAATTTTTACAAAACTTAAGTGTTTAGGGCAGTTAATAACCCAAAATTCAATTTAAAACATAAAATATATTATTTTATTTATATTTTAAATGATGCAATTTTTTTTCTTTTTTCCAAAAAATTAAAAACCTGTTTGGTATGGAAACATTTCTTTTGTACAAAGAGGAAAAAATCTAATAATTTAATAATTAAACTTTTGATCGTTTCGAACAATTATTAATATTTAGCAATTTATTTGTTCATAAGAATATGGTATCAGTTTCGACAAAAAATTTTCAGCAAACCAAGCGGCGGGTAAGTATGACTTGAGAGAATTGTGGTTGGTTGCACAAAATTGAAGTTTAACGTTCTATTTTACACTGGTGTTAGAAGTTACCAAATTTCTATTAGCAAAGACTAGTGTATAAGCGAGTAGTTTCTGATCACATATTTTATATGAAAAAATTCACATGAAAAATCATTTGAAATGAAACCGGGAATTAAGGGTCAAATTTTGGACTGTGAATAAAAGCTTGATCTTTCACATGATTTTTTTCATAAGAATTTTTCATGCGAAATTTTCACGTGAAATTCTAATTTAAAAAAAAAATCATTTTTCCCGTCTTTTTTTAAGAATTACTTGCAATTTTAAAGAAACTAATGTTTATACAAGCAAAAACTGTTCAAAGTTTTGTTTGTCAAAATACTTACGAAATTAGTAAAGCATTTAATAAATTTTAACATCCTACAATTATATTTGTAGAAAAAACTCAAAAACAAATTCATTCTCGTAGGAAAAATCTAAAAAAATAGTTACTTCAGGTCAAAAAACGTGCTTCCGATTGTTGGATTTTTTTGGCTAACGAACTCGTCCGAGCGACAACCAACATGTGTACCAAATTTAAACCAAATCGGACTTCAAACTCGGCCGCTAAAGTGCGAACACATATATACACACACACACACATATATATATATATATATATATATATATACTTTTTTTTTTAATGACCCCCCAAAACGTGTTCTGAGGACCATGATCGGTGCTCATTTTCTATTCCCGACCTTGGGTCTTACCATAAGGGTCACTGCAATAGCTCATTTTTCCTATGGAAATTCGTTAAAAAAAGCGTACTAAGTTTAAGCTCTCTAAACCTATTAGTTTCCGTTTTAATTTTACCCTAAGTTTTTGTCTTTATCATAGCCAATATATAGGCAATCACACCCAGCTGAACCGCTGACGTCAGTTGAGTGAATTTCTAAATTAAGTTTATTATAGATTTTATGGTTTCAACTATTTGGGAAATTGGTCTACTCACGAAGGCACTGAATAGCTGACTGCACGTACGAAATACACTAATAGAATTTGTTTGCACCTCGTCCCGCTTTGCAAGTTTGTACATCAACCAAGTTAATTTTAACGGGTAATTTATGTTTTGAAAGCTTTCGGAAGAACCGGGACTTCTATAAGGTTATGTAAAAAAAACGAAATGAGCAGAATAGTCTCATATATTAACTTTTTTAACTTCCCGCTAAGAAAATTGAAAATTTTCTAAAATCGGGAAGTTATTGGTTTCACCCCGTTTTTCGAAAATCGAGTATTCATCAGATCTCGACGTTTTGAAGTCCTAGGAATCTTCCCTGACCACTCCCGAGAGGGTGTCACCCTGTCTGTATGTATGTATGTGTGTGTGTGTGTGTGTGTGTGTGTGGGTGTGTTTGTACAGTGTATGAACCGAGCAAATTTTCACGTACACACACCCCATTCCGAGCAAGCGTCGTAAAACGAGCAAGGCTCGCAACGCAACCCCCTACTTTTTTGTGTCTATCGGCTTTTCCAATGCATAAGGAGCAAGAATATTCATTTATTTTAAGTTTGCTCGTTTCGCAGGTTTTTCACATACACATTCTTACACGGTTGTTTCGGATTTCTATTTCCAGGCTGCGCTGGCGTCGAGACTTAACACTGCTTACTCTTATCCTACCTTAAACAAGTCAAAGTACACAACTCATGAGCAGATTGCTCGCAATATGCAGTGAGACACGCACTTAAATAAATACAGTGTCGCGTCGGCCTTGGACTAGACATCCGGCTTTTTAGAATGTTTTTTTATCCTTTTAACTTTAGATGACTCAGTAGTATCGTATCAAACTTTTTAATGAACATGTAATATTTAGTCTACTCTCTCACTAACTTTGTTTGAAACGTTTCTATAAGATCGGTTTGGCGATTGTTAAGACAAGCCTCACTTTGTTTAAAATATTTTGTTTCTATATCGAAAATGTAGGTATTGTGTTTTTTAAAAGATTGGCAAAGGGTACGTTTTCTAAACGTTGGGACATTCTTTATTTGTAGTAAATTGTACAAAACACATGAAGTATTTTTTTGCGAATTGGTTATTTATTTTTGTCTTTATGTTATCATATCATAAACAAATTAATAATTATTACTTATACAAAATTACTTAAAGTAATCAAACTTATATTTGATATTTATAAGTGATTCTATTAAATGGGTTTTATTATTTTGATAAATATAAAAATTAAAATACATTTGTGTCAGTACATTTGTCAGTAATGTAATTTATAACATGGCTTAACAATTTTATAAAATTTCAAGTATTTACGGTATACGTAATTCAATCACAATCGGTATTTAAAGATTAAGGTAAAAAAAAACTTTTGTAAATATACAAAATATACACCAGGTTCCTGATTCTCACACAAAACAAGAGATATTTTTGCGTGTGGCTTCTTATTACCATGAATATCCATAGAAAGAAATGAAAATGCCGTCTGATTTTTTTGTGACATTCCCAATCTGGGTATCTCCAAGAACAATTATCAAGTTTTGTTTACCCTCATGTAATCTGATTTAAAAGTATACTTTTTGGAAGAGGGTTTTAAAAATGTATAAAATATTGTATTGGTGTGGAAATAAAATTATTGCAAAGCGTATTATTATGAGTTCCTTTGATCTTATTGAGGTAAATAAAAAGACTAAATAATCAAATACATTTCTTCCATACTGGTTGGTATGAAAAAAAACCTAAAAGAAATTGAAATCCCCAAAACAAGCAACATATTACGTATGTTTGACAATACTTGTAATGCAAAATGACTTCTTAAATACACATATAAGGAAAGGTGAACATATGGTACCTAGATTTGTAAATTCATCCCTTCAAAATGAAGATAGCACAAACAAACTATAGTCTTACTGCTTGCTTTTGTAAATCTTTTAGTCATTAGTTTTGTTGATTCACTCAAAGTTCGATAATATAGGTGAAAAGAAAATATTCCAAATTATGCTAATTTTAGAACGTGTTCTGATCAGAACTATACCTAAGTCAAAAAACCACTGAGCTCAGTGTTTTACATGGTTCACTAATGTGATCCACAGAAGACATTTTGCTGTCAATTTTGAGTCTGTCAATTATTAGTCACCGTTGATATCTGCATAAATTATAAAGCATGCTAACCCTAATAAATTTCAATAATCAGATCCTAAAAAATATATGTCTATGTATTTTCGTAGGTCAAATGAATAAAATTCTATAAGAATTTGTTTTTAAAAAAATGTTTAGTTCTTCGTAAGATGTTGCTTATAAACCTACTTTCCTCTATTTCATCTATAATTTTAAGAAATTAATAATCTTAACTCATATGGTGTTTGGGAGCCAACACCTCATTTACTGGTGTAGGCTCTAATGTGTAGTATTCACGCATTGTTATTACCAACATTTTAGTGTCATTTTCCGGTTAAGTGATAGTTTTACAAAACCTTTGGCATATGAGTTTATCTCAAACTAATTCGGTTTATTCCAATCACATTCATAGTACGATTAAAGCTGGCTGTTTTATTCTACTCGAATGATATTTGCCATTATACAATTTAAACTAAATTACAAGTGAAAAAACATGGACCAAGACCGGGATTTGA
>JAGFPH010002034.1:174600-214563 GCA_018207615.1 Philaenus spumarius
AAGAAAAAACTGCACTGAAGAAAAAACTCTAACGTAGAAAAGAACTCTACTGAAGAAAGAACTCTACTGAAGAAAAAACTGCACTGAAGAAAAAACTCTAACGAAGAAAAGAACTCTACTGAAGAAAGAACTCTACTGAAGAAAAAACTGCACTGAAGAAAAAACTCTAACGTAGAAAAGAACTCTACTGAAGAAAGAACACTACTGGGTAAAATATTTTCTACTTAAACTTTAATATTTTATTTGAATGTTTCTACATAATTTTTTTTAATATCGGAAAACAGTTATATTTCATATTTTTTTAACTAAAATAATTTCTTTATTTTGCTAAAAGAAGTAATGTTTTCAAAATTTAATTAAAATAATTTTTTCCAAAGTTGATAAAATCAGATAAAGCATAATCGTTTGCAAGTTCATTTGTTAAAGGCCTTAATGGTGTGTCGATATAGTGAATTTTTGTTTGAGATTGAACAGAACTGTACCGTCATAAAACTTGAAGGCCTACAGTACTGGTAGGATTTAATTGAATTGTAGAAATGTACTATTTACGTAGCGATTTTACTTTCCGTAAAGAAGGATGTTGCCTGTAAATTCCACAAAAAAGTTACAGATTTATCACTCATTTCGTATAGAATCAAAATAAAACAAAAATCTCACACAAAACTTTCAACGAGAGTGAAGATCAGAACTCAAGTTATTTGCCCACACACACAGTGTTAAACGAAAGTCCATCTAAACTGCAGGCCCCAGCCCGTGAACTGTGTGTCTGTGGCGAGATTAAACTTCAGTTAATTGGCCTGCAGTAGATAAACTGTATAGTGAATGGTTACACTTAAAACTGTACCAAGATTGAAGGAAAAACAAATATCAGTCGCCATTTTTGAAAAGGTTAAGGCATTTTTGATAATATTTGTATCCCAACTTTGTATTTGTCTATAATTCGCATATTGTAGGCGTTACAGAACAAAATTCAAACAAATCAACAAAAAAAAATATTGGACAAAAAAATATTTTTCTCTTTTAAGTTTACTAGGAAGTTAACGTTTTTCTAGATGTTGATGTTAAAAATATTAAACTATTACCACTTTAAAAATACATGAAATAAAGACTTTTTAGCGAATTTCCATAGGATATATGAGCGTCGATTACATTGGGGATTCTACTCGCTGCTACTTAACTCGCTTAATGTAATATACCTTGTCGCTTACTCGTTGCGTGTTGAACACTCGCTGCTCGGCCGCGGTTAAAGTTGACGACAGGGCTAATTTTGCCGCTACTCGCTGAAGAGTGAAATCGCTCTGTGTAATTGGCATAGCTAGTAATATCGCTATAGTGACAAGTGAATAGCAGTACTAGCAAGATGTCGGAAGCTGTAGTTCGCACGGGTGTTGTTGTTATTTCTCATATATTACGACAGGAGTTGGAAAAAAGGAAAAATCAACAATCTAAAAATAAAAGAATCTGGAAGAGAGATTGGATCGCGAGACGAGACAAATATGCTGCATCTAGTACATTATTAAAAGAGTTAAAAGACGAAGGCCCTGCAGCTTAACGAAATCTTCTAAGAATGGATGGGCACAGTTCGATGATTTTACTATTACTCATATACTAGCTGCAGTGTAATTGAACAGGACGCTACACACTCAATCGCGAGCGACTTCATTCACTGATGATCAGCGAGTAAATTTCACCCAATGTAAACGACGCTTTATGCCGATACTTGAGCTCGGAAATATTTAATGAGCACGATCATGGACCTCAGAACACGTTTAGGAGTGTTATTAAAAATGTTTTATGTATGTATATGTTCGTTCTCTAACGGCCGCATTTTACGACAGAATAGGTCAAAATTTGGTACCCACGTTGGTTTACAAGTCTACGTGCTTTCGGTTGTTTTTGGCTAAAGAAATAAGAAAACTAACATTTGTACCAAAAATCGGTAATAAAATGCGGCCGTTGCAGTGCGAGCTCTTATATACATATAATTTTTAATGACACCCCAAAACCTGATTGGTGTTCATTGACCACTCCTGACCTTAGGTCTCATCATATGAGTCACTGCAATAGCTCATCTTTTCTATGGAAATTCGATAAAAAATGAAGGATCTTTGCCTTTTAATAACAATATTTACACTAACGCTTCTCAGTATTTATATAGAAGGTAAGACTGTATATAAGTCAATTATTTCTCCAAAAACACTAAGACTATGCATATAGAAACCGTCTGGATTGTCCCTCAATGTAGAAATCATAGTAAAGGGACATGACACCACATGTAAAGGCGTCAATTATTTCTCCAAAAACACTCAGACTATGTAGAATCCCTCTGCATTGTGGATCAATGTAGAAATAATAGTTCTATGAAATCAGCTTAAAGGGATACTATGTCACCACACAGAGTACTAAAAGCTAATGGACAAAGCCTATCTAAATTGAAACATGAGGTACATACCCAGCATTGACAAAGCCGAATGTACGGTCAATTGCATTATCTTCAGGCTTACTCGTGAATTTAATGTACTAAAAGCTAAAAGCTGTAAATTTGACGCTGTTTCACCGTTATCATTTCATTATTTAGGACATAGGCTCTTGGATTAGAGTATAATGGTAGCATACCGGTGTACTGTATCCTGACGCATGCGTAGTAGTCAGGACAGAGGCACTTGGATCGGAGTAGGGTGGTGCGGATAGCGGTGACTTGGATTCTGAAGCGTGCGCAATAAGGCAAGTGTTTTATATTAGGACAGAGGCACTTGGATTGGAGTATGGTGGTGGGATACCGGTGTACTATATCCTGACGCATGCGTGGTAGTCAGGACAGAGGTACTTGGATCGGAGTAGGGTGGTGCGGATAGCGGTGACTTGGATTCTGAAGCGTGTGCAATAAGGCAAGTGTTTTATATTAGGACAGAGGTACTTGGATTGGAGTATGGTGGTGGGATACCGGTGTACTCTATCCTGACGCATGCGTAGTAGTCAGGACAGAGGCACTTGGATCGGAGTAGGGTGGTGCGGATAGCGGTGACTTGGATTCTGAAGCGTGCGCAATAAGGCAAGTGTTTTATATTAGGACAGAGGCACTTGGATTGGAGTATGGTGGTGGGATACCGGTGTACTGTATCCTGACGCATGCGTGGTAGTCAGGACAGAGGTACTTGGATCGGGGTAGGGTGGTGCGGATAGCGGTGACTTGGATTCTGAAGCGTGCGCAATAAGGCAAATGTTTTATATTAGGACAGAGGCACTTGGATTGGAGTATGGTGGTGGGATACCGGTGTATTGTATCCTGACGCATGCGTGGTAGTCAGGACAGAGGTACTTGGATCGGGGTAGGGTGGTGCGGATAGCGGTGACTTGGATTCTGAAGCGTGCGCAATAAGGCAAGTGTTTTATATTAGGACAGAGGCACTTGGATTGGAGTAGTGGTGACCTGGATACTGACTCATGCGCAGTAGTTTTTGCATGAGTGAATGGATTTTTTTATATAATAGAAAGTTGCTGTTACAAAATAAACAAAATTACAAATAAGTAACATTTTACTAAAACTATCCATAACGTTTTTAAAACGGTGGAGAAAACATGGTTACACTTATTCCTATAGTTTTTATAGTTATACCGTTCAAAAGGAGATCAAACGTGCTACAAAATTGTACTCTAGACGTTTTTTTAAAAAATATGGGTTTTAAGTTATTTTCATTTAAAACGTTGAAATTACCGCAATTTTAGAACGAATAATTCGAATCAGTTGATCATTTTTTCCCCACTAGGTGTTTACATTCCTGAGTAACGATCGAAATTTCAAATTAATCGGTTAAGAGCAATCAATCTAGATTTTGCTTAAGAAAAAACCTTTCCAATCGAAAATTTTTAAATCTTATTTAGATATGTATTACAAACAACAAATTAACATCGTCTCCACCAAAAGTGGTTGGACATTTTTGTATAAAGAAATTATTTTGCAAAATAGCTTCTTATTTTTGCAAATATTATTTAAAATATTGACTTTGGAGGTTTCGAAAAGTTTAAAATACAAGGTTTTTGAAACGGTGGCGCAAACAGTAATCTGGTATTATTTATGGACTAAACCAAGTTAAACAATTTTGTATTCTGAACCCTCTAGTTAGGCTGGTAGCTCATTATATAGGTGGTTTCAGTTTACATTAATTGCGGCAACATATTTTTTTTCTCACCTGCTTCTCACTACTCCACTGCTTATTGACACGACCTCGTCACTCTCCAGAAATGGAGGATGCTGGTGAAACCATGCCTTCAGTTTGTGAGAGTCAGCATTGTCTCGAGCCACTCTGGGGGGTCTTGCATCTACATGCTGCTCAGACGAAACAGTAGCCACTTGGCATGACATCACACACATGTTAGCCAGTCCAACCAGCAGTTTAGGCAAAAGTCATAAAAAATTAAGATTAAAAAATTTTCACAAAATTCCATAAAACAATTTCCAGTTGCATTCAGATGACATACTTAAGCCTCAGAATGAAGTCAGAATTGATTCTCGGACTCATAGACATCGAAAAAGAGTGATAACCCAATAGTGTGAATTTCAGTTTTTCCCCAATTTTGCTTTATGAGTCGAACAAATTTCAAAATTTGCCCAAATTGGAAAGATTTGTGCTTTTTGAACTCACGAATTGATGCTCTACAACTTTTAGGGAGGCATGGCATTAATAAAATTTGATGTTGGGAAGTTACAGCATATTGCAAATGGGTAAAACTAAGTATTTGGCAAAATTGGAAAATTTTTATATTTGATTTTTTGGATCCCCATAAAAATCGAACTACTGGACCAATTTTGATTTGCTTTTAATCGATGCGAAATTTTGTCCTCTTTAATTTACAGGACGGTTGTTTACAAAATATGGACCGTTTTCGAGTTATACGCGAATAACTGGTAAACGTCCCAAAATTTCGAGCTTTTTTGGCCCCCAAAATTAGTCCTCCACTTTCGGATCTCAAACTTAGATTTAGCATACCTACAACAGCCTAGAAATTTTTTTTGCTGCAATAAATGTAAGCTGAACCACTATTTGGATCCTTTATATACTGGCCTATGGTCAGAACAAAGATTTTTTAGACTTTCTTTAATAGTTGAAGAGCAAATAATGCAAATTTTATATTGCGTTAAAAACGGTATAAATATTAAGTGCAGTATACTCTTGAATTTTCATAACAAAAAGGACTCGTTACTCATGTAAATTCAGCTGCATCAACATAGGTTTTATTTCCGTAGAATATGAGAAATCTTCACAAATAACATCCAATCGAAAGCTTTATTAAAATATTTTATATGTTTGTTGCCATCGTTAGAACAGACTGCCAATAGAATGTTGGTGATTTGTTTCCCCGTTGTAGTCGTCATAGTGACAGACAAATCTCTATTTTAAGATTTAATACACCTTACAATTTTTTATAAATTAAAATTGGGCAAAAGAAATTTATAAATCAATACTACTGGCTGTGAAAATGATTGTTTCAACAAATCCTTAAAATATGATTACATTAATGCTTTCTATGTATATAGAGTGTCCCATAAGTAAAGTGCCGAACTTCGGGTAATGGTTCTGTGGATGAAAATAAGAAAAATATTATATATACATAGGCTCGAAAACGCTTTGTTTTCTAGATATCCGCCATTTTGTTTTTTATACAAGATAATTCTTATCTAAAGAACGGTTTGACTGATAAGAGTTCTAACTTGGCATGAAGTTTAAAGTAAAAATTATATATCTCAAGAAAATTAAGCGATTAAATCCAATCATGGTTTTCAAAATGGCGGCCATAGCAACCACTTAGCAAATGTAGAATCACTTTGTACATAATATAAATAAAACTATGTTTGGCCTATACTGAACACATACAAATTTCTTGAAAGCATTTAAATTTACTAGTGGACCCGGCAATGCTTCGCTATTGCTTGATTTACCTAACCTAAAATTATATTCAGTTTTTGATCCAAATCAGTTGTTGATCAAAATCAGCTGTTTTAAGCTTTTCATACGAACAGCTGTAAGATTGACCTTCCATAAGATTAACATTGAAACTTTGAGGGCCACTGGGGCGTATCCCTGAGGACCGATGTAAATTATAATGGGATTCTGCTCATCTACAGGACACTACCTTTCTAACGGTATGCGCGAATTTCTCCTACGATGCACACAAGCTGAGAATAAAGGACGACAAGTTTTGTGCTTGCCTATTAATATATATAGATTACAATATCAACCTACTTAGCTAATTTATAATCCATAATTTTTTGTAACAACCAACCGCGTTTTTAGAATAGATTTATATAATATTTATTAGTTAATTTCCTACTTTAATATCACCTCTCCTACTCCTCCTGTAATTATGAAGTCACAATGTATCTGTTTAATAATTTAAACATGTTTGTGAGAAAGTTCCTGGTACCGTATATCTTTTCTTTAAATTTGTATAAAAAAATATATTGACGATAAAAGGTTGTGTATTGTTTATAACTTCGAAGCAAATATTATAACGAATATTATAGCATACATAAGTTATTTAGCTCATATTTAAAAAAATCAAATTCACAAGACATTTAAATGATTGAAAAGTTTTAAACATAACCTCAAACTATAATATACATTGTTTTTTTTTAAATATTACTTACAGATGATGGGTGAAATCAGCTGTTATATTAAATGTTACTCACGAATGTACGAACGTACACTCGTTTTTATTTGGGTTGATTCCATCCAGATTTCTCTTTGTCCTTCCCACTATTTTCCTCATACCGCCACGGTAAAAGTTGAGAATTTAAGTACAAATAAATTTCAAATAACTTTTTGAAAATATAAGCTATTTCAGTGACCCTTATGGTAACACCTATGATCGGGAGTAGTAAATGAGCACCGATCATGGTCCCCAGAACACGTTTTGAGGTGTTATTAAAAATGTTATATTATGTGTTCGCTCTCTAACTGCAGCATTTTCAGTCCGATTTGGTACATAGTGTCACGGATCCCCTCACCACTGTCTGCTGTATGTAGATTGTTTTGTTAATTTATTAATTGACTGTTTGGAACTTGCGCCACTTGCCCCCGCTTTTGCGTGTTGCACAACCCTTGAAACCTTTTGAATTTTATTTGATTTATTTTTTAATAAATTTCCCTACAGAAATTTTATTGAATATAATTTTACAAACTTTTTGCTCTGTATACTGATTGTGAGGTACTGGTGGTGACAAGTAAAGGAAATATATCAACTTTCCTGTTCTTAAAACTTGATTACTTAACTTATACACTTTGTTTTGTATGCTAGCTCTAGTCAGATTCCAATCTCGCGCTCGTTCCTTTTGGAGCTGAATTGTTACACTCAAGAATTAGGTCCACCTTATTAATTATACTTATTCTAGAGCACTGATTGATTTCAGGTATAATTTTACTAATGTTTATAAATAGAACAATATGATATGTTCAAATAAATTTTTTATTGGAAAACAAAATGTAATTACTTTTGCAACGGCATATTTTCAAACAAAACAATATTAAATGAACGTGAAACAATTTATGAATGTATTTACACTTAATTATCGGCGTTTTTTACCATTTTGAGATTTTAATATTTACCTATTGACTCTAATATATCAACTTTCCATTAAAATTACTTTTATTTTAATTTTTTTCTACTAATTTTAAAATGGGATTTTCCTAATAAAACAAACTTGATTATCTGTTACTTACAGACATCAGATGATTTTCTTCCTTCCTTCCAGGTAATTTTCTTTGGTACGATGTCCTGGTTGATCCTCTCCTTCCCTGCTGTCCTTCTTTGGGAGAAGTGCCCGTCTTCTTTGAAGTATTCTTCTTTCTTGTAATTCTTATAACTTGTGATGTTGAACGGTTAATTAAAACCCGCAACGATTTATCGGAGTTAGTTATAGATTACCGACCGATTGTGCTTCAGCAACGAGACGTGGTTTCTTGGTGAATCCTTTGATGCAACCACAGAGCACTAAATAAGAATAGAGTGGGCATGCAGTCTGCGGCAGTGAAGCCGCCGCCACAGCCAAGATGGCGGCTCTCCCTATGCTACTGCGCTGACGCAATAGTACAGATATATTTGAAGTTAAATCTGAATAGTTCTTGTATACTTAAGTTATTTTGTATAAACAATTTAACACGTTTAAAATTAAGTGTTAAATTACCATAACCACTGACTGACAAGCGCACAAGCCACACTGGCAGTTGCGCAGCTCCAAGATAAAAAATGGTTTATATGTAATGTCGAAACTACAAAAATATATGTCCTTTTAAAAAAAAAATACAGAATGTAAAATTTCAACTCATTGCCTCCAACTTTTACGCAGACGAAATTTCTCTGACCAAAAAATAAAAAAAGTTGTCGCTTACTAATTTTGTCATGTCATTTTAATTATTTACTTAGTTAAATCATGTTGAAAAATGGTTTTACCGTTAATATAAAAATAAATAAATATTTTTGATTCCACATCCTGAATCATGAATCAATGCAGTACAAACCTGCAAAGTTTCAAGTTGATTGAATGATCACAAATAATTTAAATCTTAGTTTAAGAAAATCACTTTCTCTAACTCGAGTACGGATGAAAATGCGGCGACGTGAGAACTTGCCACAGCTAAGATGGCCGATCTAGCCTCAACTGACTCAATGCCATTCGTATTGGGATGTCTACTCTATTCTTATTTAGTGCTCTGTGGATGCAACTAACTCGAGTTCTCTTGAACACCAACACCCTCTAGGTTTCTTTGGTCAAAAGAATTACTCAGGTTATAGTTTTGAGCAAATTGGTTCCTCGGGTTTATTATTATGTTTTTCTCTTCCATAATATTCATTGAATTATTTTATTTGTGTAAATAATTTTTTCTTCCGTAAATTACCTTGCTTTTGTCTTATTTTAATTAATTCCTCCCTTCCTTCATTTTGTTATCGTATTAGACTCGGTGGTGGATACTTGCACAAGCTGTCTATTTGCACAAGCTATGCATGTCAGATCCTGTGCTTTTCAACGTATCTTTTCTTACGAAACACTCTAACTTTTTAACCTTTGGTCTGATTTTGGAATTCTTGGGCTCAAACGATTGGTGAACATTTCTTGATTCTTCCCACGTTCGATTGTATCTCTTTTAGTTCTTGAATTATACAACTTCGTAAGTTTTGTAGAAATTTCGGAATTTATTTTTCTAAATTTGGTTTAATTTAAAAATTGTCTTCGCTGTTGTTTCTTCTTTTGGTTCCCAAACCTCCAAAACTGCTTTCGGATTCTTCGTCCTTCCTTTCAGATGGTTCTCCGCTGGTATGCTAGTTTGGTTTGCCGATTTTTGGATTCTGGTAAACCCCTTTTTGGTTTATACTTAATTCTCACATGGTTTAACATGAATACATATTTATAGTATGAATTTTCATAAATACATTTCAATTTTATCATTTACTTTTCTTTAAATTTTGATTTATTAATGTTTACTTTGTTTCATTTATTTATTTTTATGTATTGCTTCTTTTTATTGCAAATTTGGTAATCTATGCCTTTTTACACTATCTTAACGATTCCTGTAATTATTTATTTGATTAACTTTTTTATTCTCTTATTTTTTACCCTTTTTGTCCCCAAGAATGATTTTAAAATT
This sequence comes from Philaenus spumarius, assembly GCA_018207615.1. Lineage (NCBI taxonomy): Eukaryota > Metazoa > Arthropoda > Insecta > Hemiptera > Aphrophoridae > Philaenus > Philaenus spumarius. Next base: position 184,242 of record JAGFPH010002034.1, read on the forward strand.
GCCTTTTCTACTAGAAAAAATTATTAATTTAAAATTTGATTTAGCTAGTTACTGTTTATTATTGTTACTTTATTTTTTGGTCATTTTAGTTTTTTGATTAATTTTTAAATATAAAAGTTTTTCCCCTTCCGTACAAGTTTTTCTCTTATAACTTTTTTACTTTAACTACTGAATTTATTTTAACTGCCTTTTACTTATCGTTTTCTACTCTTTCTATTTCTCTGTCAATAATCTACAATTTAATAATTTTATATTTTAACATGGGTTCTCATGCGCTTGACAACAGTGAATTGACATCAAGCGGACGACAAGATCTAACAGAAAATTCCTGTCGAGTCTTGTCGATCTGACTTAGAATATTTATCTCAGCCTTGCCTTCTACTACTTTTAACATTGGTTAGGCTTTCATTTTACAAAAAATACACTTTTAAGTTATTGATATCTTTACAAATATACACTTTTACTTAATTGCTATTAATACTCTCTTATTATACCTTTAATTAACTAATTTTTTGATTACTTTGGCTTTAAAATAAAATGTTTCCATTAGGCCTAATTACTTTTGTTAATTAGCCCATTACAGAAGGCTAATTGGCCGCTTTAATACGTTGGTTGCCTTAATCGCTTAGAAGAGTTCGTTAGAAAAAATCCACCTGTACGTTTTTTTTTATAGGAAGTCGGGAAGAAACTGTTTTTTGAGATTTTTTGTACAAGAAGAAACATTTTTTACGGTTTTATCTGAGAAAATAAATGTCGAATATTATTCCGCACATTTTGCTTTTGTTTACATGATCTCATAGCTCGCCTTTTCCATTAAAATCGACCGGAACTTAAAATACCATAAAAATATACGGTTCAAATCCACGTGATGGCATCTCCTGATCCGAGATCCAAAGCGAAGCAGTCTATAAGATAAGGTCGAGCTTTTCCGAACTTTAACGAAGCAGCTAGTGAGTCGAAGCTGTAAGATTAGGTACACATTCTACTTACTGTATATAGTTGCTACTCGCAGGCAGCTATTTAGTACCTTCGTGAGTAGGCCAATATCCCAAATTATTCGCTGAAACCATAAAACATATAACTTTAATTCTCTAAACTTAGACAGCGGTTCAGATGCGTGTTAACGCCTTCATTCATTAGTCCTTACCAAACTTGTACTATATATTATGTACAGTCACCAATGGAGCCAAACAAAGTTTAAGTAGTTAATTAGTTTAGACTATCTAATCCTGCCTGAGTATCAAGTTGTAAGGATTAACACGTAATCCTTAGGATTTCTCTGCATTCAATACCAACTTAGAATGCTACTGTTTTAAAGTTGTCTAATCAGGATTAAAGCCCTCTGAATGTGATTTCTATTGTATATTTAGTGTTTCGCGAATATGATTGTTATCGAATTTAAGGACGGGGGTGGTCAATAAGCACAGATCATGGTCCCCAGAACACCATTGACTATCAACGTTAATATCCTTCAGCGTATCCACAAAATGCTCATTTTTCTAACAAAAGAATCAGAATTACCAAACAAGGGCGATATGATATGTTAAAAACTTCGAAGAATCAATAGAGCTGTTAATAGGAAGGAGGGGAACATTACGCTTATGTAACTTAGGTAAACCATAGATATGAGGCGGTTTTTGAGTACTGAGGAGATAACGAAAAGAATACTCTGTCTGATACCCATGTTTTTAAATATTTTAAACATAGTATAGTTGTCCGAAACAAGTAATGACGTCATCTTATCATTGTACTCGGCCTTATTCATAATGACCATTGCCCTTCCCTTGTCAGCAGGTAAGACAATTTTATGGAGTCGTCCTCTCGTAACCCGTTTAAGGCTGTTGATCGAACTTTAGTAATATTCGACGAAAACTTATAAGTCCTGGCCAAAGTTTTATGAATGTTGTACCCATAAATATCTGGGCGTAGTGAAACTGCCCCGACATCTTGGGTACTTTTGAAACGATGAAACTACCCCGCTCATTAAAGAGGATTAGGAAGGGTCGCCTCGCAAGACTAGAAATGCTGAAATTGCCCCGAGCGCAAGGCCAGGTAGTTGCTACGGGACTGGGGGAAAAGGGAATTATTTTTGTCCTTACGTCCTGTCAGTGACTGCAGTCTTCTAAAACTGCCATCAACTGCTTTTCCTGCCGTCGAAAACCTAACCTAACCCCTAATAATATAACCGATTGTATTACACTAAAGTTTATCAGCAAGTAATTCCTGATATTGGTGGCCGTTATTAGAAGACTGCAGTCGCTGTCAGGACGCAGCGACAAAAATAATAACGCAGGGACAGGCGCTCGGGGCAATTTCAGCATTTCTGGTTCTGGCGAGGCGACCCTTCTTGATACTCTTTAATGAGCTGGACAGTTTCATCATTTCAAACGTAACTAAAATATCGGAGCAGTTTCATCGTTGAATATCTACACATTCAAGTATAAATGGAGCCTTGTACTTAACGATCAGGTAGAACTTTTGTCCAACTCGCATCTGTTAAACCCATTGTCAACCTTATGACCATACGTACCCCACACCCCACCCCTTTCCACTCCCTTTCCTTTTTCTTTGTTGTGAATAACTGTACTATGTTTAACAAGCTAGTTTTTCTAATATTCTTTAGTCTGTATAAGCTGCCTCGTCAATGCCGTCACGGGCGAAACCTTGGTCAGCAAGATTCACAAATTAAAATTGTAGAAATTACAAAAAAAATTGTTTGTTTTTTAATTTATAAATGGAATACCTTGTTCAACAGAGGAAATCGTTTCCAGATTAGAGATTCCCTTTGGGGCAATACTAAAATTGAATCCAATTTCTAGTTCGGAATTTTATCTTACCTGAAAATAAGCCACATTGCTATTCACAGAGTGATAGTTCATGCTGAGGTTAAAGTTTAGATAAAAAAACGAAAAACTCAACCAACAATATATCGTTAACATTTTATTCTAATATTTGGCAAATATATATATATATATAGGCTATCAAAATGCTCGGAAAGAATTTCAGAATTGAAAAAATTGTCTGTAGTTTAAATCGTGTTAAACTTCTTCATAAATGGGCTTATATTAATAAACTTAAAACAAAGAACACTTCTAAGACTAACATGTAATAACTCCTTATTGTCGATTGATACAATATTAGTTCGTAAGCGCTGAAAGCAATGTTCCAAGAGAAAAGAATAATTGAATGTTGAACAGCTTCTACAACAAGGACAAAGTTAGTATTGACAAAGCAGTCTTTTATGAGAAACTGAGATGATTTATGGAAGTAATGAAATTGAAAAAAGTAATAAAGAAAAACTTTCTAGTGACAGTGTATTTATTATGTTACACACAGATTTACTCAAAGAGTATGTTGTATTGTTTACAGATCAATATTGGGTACAAGTTAAGAGTGGTTGTGTCACTAAATAACATATTCAGTAACTACTTACTTTACATACAGGTCTTCAAAAGGGTGAAATAGAAATTTGTTTACTTGGGAAACCTAAAAAAAAACAACAAAATAAAGAAAGCAGTCCCGGGACTACCGACAGAAGTGAAAACTGTAATGAATATAAATGGTTGGTTTAATCTGAAATTTGATTATTTTAACACTACCAAGTAAACTATTTTAACACAACTTACAAAATGAGGAAGCACAGTGTCCATTTAAGAAGTATTACCAAGAAAACTATTTTAAAACAACTTAAAAAATGAGGAAGCACAGTGTCAATTTAAGAAGTATTACCAAGAAAACTATTTTAAAACAACTTAAAAAATGAGGAAGCACAGTGTCCATTTAAGAAGTATTATCAAGAAAACTATTTTAAAACAACTTACTAAATGATAAATATCACAATGCCCATTTCAGAGGTATTAACAAGTAAACTATTTTACCACTACTTACAAAAATGAGGAATCACAATGTCCATTTCATGCATTTATTTTATATCGTGATTAGATTGTGGTACGGTACGCGAGATTTCATTCGAATACCCACGCAAAAGTGCCAAACTGGCCATAAGAAGTTTTCACTTTAAAAGATATTTGTCTTGGTTCTAAACGTACAGTATGTCTCGCAACCATTCTACCAAACTTCGCCATGTTATGCAGCAGATCAAAACTAGCAAATAATACAATATAACATTTGTGCCCTACCTTGCTTAGTTTACACGTTATCTGTCAGTACGTGTGTTTTTGAAACACAATTATAATGTCATAAACGGTGTAAGATAAATTCATGAAACTCGGCACACATTGGTTTACACAAAAGCACAAAATAAAATTTCGCTGCAATATCCATTTCGATAAGGTCGTGGTTCAAACTTTTAAAAGTTGAATATCTGGAAACTAAACCTTTTACAAAAAAAAAAAAAAAAAAAAATTTAGACAATATTCAAAGACAAATCGAATGATGTATCACTTTTTATCACTGAGCCAAAGGTAACTGAGAAAATGCAATAATTCTGCCTGAAAGTATTTTCCGAGAATGTGATATACTGATTCATAAGTTCATATTAAGAACAACGATGAACTATCATTTCTGTTTTTACCCCATATCAATCGGATATCTTTTACGGGTTTAGTAAAATTACAAAATTAAATGTTTAAAACATAGAATTTAAATGTTTAAAACATAGAATTTATATGTTCGAAACATAGAATTATATGCTTATATATATACAGTATATGTATATATGTTTATTATATTTTTACAGTTTCGAATTTTTATAGGAGAAAATATACCACAGAGCATTATACCATCACATTTTGTATTTTGTTTATCTATATTAATATTATAAAGAGGTAAAATTTGTTTGTTTGTATGTAGGGGGTAATCTCTGGAATTACTGAACCGATTGAAAAATAGTTTTGCTAATAAAAAGCTGCACTATCCCTGAGTAACATAGGCTATAATTAATTTTGATTTAAGGGTTTAAACAACAATAAAACAATAAATATTAATTAATTGTTATAATTTCCTTAAAGGTAGAGAGCTGAAATTTTGTACATTTATTTCTTACAAGATACAAAAAAAAAACTACATTTGTATTTTATAGCGCGCTGCTTAGAATCTATCAACAATCTTAAAACAATATAATTAATTGTTATATTTTAGTTAAAGTTAGTGAGCTGAAAATTTGTACATATATTTCTTACAACTTACATAAAAAAAATATCATAGATTGACATTTTGTCGTGTGCTGCTCAGGGGCGAAAATGTAGTAACAACCACTATAAAAAATGTTGATTGTTATACTTTCCTTAAAGCTAGAGAATAAACCCTTCATAAATTAAGGAAACCCTTCTTAAAAATAAGAATTCGTTATGTTTCATCCCAATTAAAAATAAATAATACATAGGATTTAATATTAGGGCCTATTTATATAAAATAAACTGTTTGAATTTTCTTCGACGCGAGTCACTGCGAGGGTTAGCGAGCGAAGCGAACAGGGGCGAAGTATTCTAGTCGTTTATAATTTTATTAAAACCGTAAAAGATGGAAAAAACCGTTTAAACTCATTGAAGATATTAACCCTCGTCACTTCTGCATCACTGAGCAGACCCTTTGATAGTTTATGGCATCGGCGCTGAGGAGACTAATTTGCCCTCGGCGCTGTGGAGGTGTCAACAGGTGGTACGACCTATAGTGGATTATGGCAAGGCTATTAGCACGCTGCTAGCTGTTTATCTGCCAAGACCGACGGACGGCCTCCATAACCCTCCAGTGACGTGTGCCACAGTCCTAGTTATTTCATGAGAGTAATCCACTTTCACTAATCTCGGTTTAGTTGCTGTTATATTTTTACTACGGTACAAATTACAAACTTTTAAACCTATTCCAGCATTATAAGGATTTTGCAATGTGTATGCTACATTTAACACATTCACTTGTAGAGTCTGCTTCGATGTCTAGAACTGACGTCACTTGAAGCTGCGCGAGTAGTATATTTAATAAGCGGTACTTGCTTCTATCTGTACTCTCATCCAACCTATTGGCTAACACCTTAACTGGAGCAAGGACTAGGTTTACTTAAATGTGGAATTATTAAGTTTATACTATTTTAACAATTTTGTTCAGACTTTGTACGTCCCAACAGTCAATTGATGTGGATTAGTTCTATTTATTTCACCGTGATATTTTGTTATTGTACTCGTTTTGTGGAAAATACAATTGATATTAATGATTAAATTGATTTTGATAGTAGTGAATTGAAGGCAAAATGTAATCTATTATATCGGAGTTGAATTTACTGAAGCTTTTATTTCAATCTCAGTTTACGAATAATTGTGGTTGAATCCGTGTCTGCAGTAAAGACTATTCCAATTGGTAAATCCTCACTGCGGAGCGATTGGGTTCACATCCCCTTGTAATACCGCTTGAAGCATTGTATGTTTTGTAGGCTTTGTCTGAGGGATGGATGATTCTAACCTGGAGAAACGGCGCTTTGTTTTACAAATCCGCTGCCATTGTTATAATTGCGAAGCGTAATTGCCTATTGAATATCCGAAGTGGATCCTGACATACGGAGTTGGCTCATTCACAATCGTTGCAGCCAGGCAACTGACATGTTCATTGCACACATTTATAAAAACTAGGCTATTTTTGTAAACATATAGTCAGCAGGTTTTATATTTTAAATGATATTTTGATCAATCAAAAATATGAACTCTATCAGCGGTTCAACTGTTTGATTGAATTATTTATTCCAATATTATTGAAATTGCCTTAACACTCTAACAAGATTCGTGAATTGAGGATTTATATAAGTGTCAAAGACAAGTCTAAGTGCGGTATTGAAGCTCTCTCTTACGATACAGCCTTTCAAGAATCTCTTAATATCCAACAAGGTTACTGCCCCTACGAGACCATCTCTATGTGAAAGACACTGGTTAATTGCTTAATGCCCAGTGAGCCGCCACACTGTGTGGAAGGCACTGGTTAATTGCTTAATGCCCAGTAAGCCGCCACACTGTGTGGAAGACACTGGTTAACACCCAGTGGGGCTCCTTCCCCCGTAGTACTAGTGTCGGCAGGGATACCTCTGCCACGTTGGACGAGTCACCGTCGGGTACGCTTTCGCGTAGCCCTATCTCACGCCCTGCAGCAAAGATGCGCCGTGAGGCCAAGCCCTGCCGGGGTATGCTCCTACGACCACTCAGCGCAGCCTTCACTGTAGCTGGCTGATGCAGTAGCCTTCGACCAGAGGGGAGAACAACTAAAACCGATTGTAATGGTTGCACCCAGAGGAAGAATTCACTGCAATAAGGGGTGAAAGGCCCCCCTCCCTCGTTGTACTCGTGTCAGCATGGTTCTCCATACCACGTTGGACGAGTCACTGTCGCGCATACTTGCTTTTTACCCTAACCTACATCATTGTTCCCTCCCGAAGTTTTGCGCCCGTTGCCCACATGCATGGGATTGCAAGGTTTTAAGGGTAGCGACCGTGGGGTGAGTGACTACCACCTCATTGTCCGCGACTGCTTATTCGTTAGGCAGTGCAACCTACTTATTTAGCAGCTAACCACTGTTGTGGCCATCCAACTATAGCGTATAAAACATTGCTTGCCTGTAATTTGTGTCAAACACTGCAGAATAGTTAAAAAAAACAAAAAAAAACAATAACTTACATTTATTTTCAGCCAATAATAAATACATCATAATTACACGATAAATATAATATATTATCTACAGGAGAATATTTTTTTTTTAAAAAGCTTGATATTTAATTTTTGAAGTGTAAACTTCTCTAGGTGCACCTCGGCGCACTAAATATATTTGAGTAGGGTATATAAGTGTAACAGATTGTCCTACGTCATATGATTAACCCGTTAACGTTAACACAATGTATAGTTTAATTGGTAATACCTCTGAAATAGACATTGTGCTTCTTCATTTCATAAGTTACGTTAAAAATGTGCATTGTGCTTCCTCTTTTCGTAAGTCGTGTTAAAAAGTTTACACTTTTCCCGTGTGGTCTTAAGCACACGATTTACATTTTTTGTTAAAAATGTGTGATTCGATTAAAAAAAAATCCAGTAAAAACTATTGTTTGGGTGTACTTTAACGATTTTCCACGATAATTGTCTTCCATATTTCGTACATTAGCAACCGATTACCATTGAGGAACATCGGAAAGAAATATATTCGTTAGAAACATGCAGAAATCCTTTTCATCAACACCTCCGAAGGTCTGTATCAACGCAACGGAAGTTGCCTAAAACGTAATGTTGGGTATATAGAACATGTGTGTAAACATACAAAAAGAAAGCACTCAGGACTGCCGACAGACGTGAAGAGTGTCGTGAATATAAATCGTGGTTATATATTGGTTTAATCCAAAATACGGTCGCTATTTTTATTTGTCCCATTAAAAATTGAAATCTAAAAAAAAATACATAAACATGATTATCTTATAGTCTAATTTAGTTTTCACTTCTGTACTGAACCAACAGGTTTCTTGAAAATCTTCGAGAAAAGCTTACATTATTATAATTTGAATATTTTTTGTAATATTAAAGTTAAACAGCTAATTTGAATTAAAAGTCTAACAACATAATTTTAGGTTAGGCCTATACTGAACCAACGCAAGTTTCTTTAATGAATTAACATTCATTACCATAAAAACCAAACCAGCAAATTTGAATATTTAAAAAAATGAGAAAGCACTATGTACATTTTACTACAGGCATCATCAAGTACCCTAATTCAACACAACTTAAAATATTAGGAAGTGCAATGTCCATTTCATAGGTAGCGTGACGTGACTAAATCTATACAGCTATTGAGTTTAAGGATTTGATTTTGCCACTGCCTATTTTACGTATTTCGTTGATTTCTTCTTCTTTTACTTTCAGCTTTTACATTAAACCTCTGGTTTGTACGTGTGTAAAACAATGAAGAAGAAGAAACCATTGACGAAATCAAAAGCGTCTTATTTGGCGCATACTGTGTAAACTGATTAAATGGAATTCTTGGCAACTCAAATATCCACTTCTCCTTTCATTAATAACGGATTCTCGGAATAAGCAAGTCATTATAGTCGTTTGAAACATCAAGAGCTGGCCGCAATAATTCCTCGTATATTTTTACTGAGCACAACTCCTCATCGTGTAATTCCATCTAGCGGACACCGCTTTGAAGTTAATCCCTCAAAGTTTGCCTTGTACAGAGGCCGAAGTTGTTACAAAGGGTTATTAATTGTTGGCGAATTTCACCAAACAGATTTCAGCTTCCTTTTGCTTCGCACTTTAGTAATCACCGTGTAAAATCATCAAACCTGACTGTGCCGAGGGATTTTTACCTCAGTAAATGTTTACAATGATAAAGATTATATCATTTAGTAATAAAAAAATAATACATTTAATGTACCCACTCACGTTGAACATGTGAAGGTATTTTCCAACTGTTTTATAACTAATGTAGGCTGTATGTTATGTTTTGAGGTTAGAAGTGGTTGAAAATGTATATTTTTAGAACTTTTCTGTCTACTTAGTACTTCAGAAGAAACTATTTACGCCTACAAACAACAAACAATATGCCCAGTTATAGATATAGTTTGTGCTGTGTAGGCCTAAGTAGTTTATTCTGTAAAAAAATTAAACAAAAACAATTAATTGTAAAAAATATACATTTTAAACGACTTCTAACCTAAAAAAAAATCATGCACAACATTAGTTCTATAAAACATTAAATATTTTTTCATTTGTATCAAATTCTGCACTTGATATTTCACGGGATCTTACTAGTGGTTTTTTTTAAATATTTTTTTATTTTTTAAAAATTAATCAATTTAATTACAACTAGGGATGAGAGCCTATCGAGCAATATACATTTCATAATAAATGTCTCTGTTGGCTGGAATATCACCCACTGATGCACTCCTATAGCCCGTCTCAGGTTAAGTTGAGGCAAGCAGGGTGGGTAATTTGGGTCGGTTTCAACCGTCATAAAAATGACCCTTATTAATGCCGCCTGAGTGAACCTGTAGGACACACTAGTATAAAATTGCAATTCTGTATGTCTTAAGTGAAAATGAAAAAGCGATATCATAATTCGTTTCATGATACTTTCCTGATAATTTTGATACGAAATTTGATTACATTTGGCCAACTTTGAGCTGTACTAGGATTATAAACTTTGTTAGTTGAATTAACTTTACTAATATGGTTTACAACAATAAAGTCACAAAAATATACTAGAGAAGTTCATATTTAAATATGTAATAAATAATCATTATTTGAGAAAAACACTCGATACTGTTTCGTTATTTACCATAATACACACAATTGTGTGTTTGTACCATAGTAATAACATATTATAATTACCATTTGTGATAGTTAAAACTTTCTCTCTGCGTTTCGGAGCTCATTTAATTATTAAATAGCTCGTTTTGCAGACTTGAGACTGCCAGAGGTCTGTTTTGGTCTGTTAGATCTTCGTCAATTTTTATATTTTTTTATTTTATAATTTGTTTGTATTATTTTTTTTACAAATATTTACAGTTAAATAATGTACATTGTTTCTTTATCAATCAATCATAATATATCAAAATTCATTCAAAATATTTACAGTGCTAAGTACGTTTGTCTTATAATAGTTGGACTCTGCAGGAAGAGGTGTTTGGTAAAAATTAGAGGTGTTTACTAATGTGAGTGATGATAAGAATATTGATAAGAATAAACCTAATGAATTATTAATAAACTTGATAATTGTTATTATATGTTAATTAATGCAATATCAATTTATAAATACAAATTTAATTTTGTAATTTGTTGAATTGACCAAAAAACAATTACAACACTTTAATTCTCGGCTCCCTACATTCAAAACGGCAATGTTGGCTACCAATTTCAATGTTAAATAAGCAAAACATACCTTCTCTATTAAGCATATTTTTGTGTTGTTTTTGTCAAAAAACGAAAGCTGTATTGTTTTTCTTAAAGTAAAATAGATTGCGGGTGTTGATTGCTAAGATTTTGTGCAATATCTCTTATTGCAACTGAGTAAAAAATTAATAAAGTTAACTGTTTTTTACTATTTATATCATACGTTTATGAAAACAATAAAACAGTTTTTGAAAATGTATTTAGAAATAAACATCCGCATATGACAGTACTTCAAAATGAAACCAAAATTTTAAATTTATTCCATGAATTAACAGAAAAAATTACTTATTCTGTAGCATTGCTCTTATGGGAATCAGATTCAATATGGCGGCCGATTAACATGGTACAAACACACAATTAATTATGTGTATTATGGTAAATAATGATACAGTATTGAGTTTTTTTCTCAAATAATGATTATTTATTACATATTTAAATATGAACTTCTCTAGTATATTTTTGTGGCTTTATTGTTGTAAACCATATTAGTAAAGTTAATTCAACTAACAAAGTTTATAATGCTAGTACAGCTCAAAGTTGGCCAAATGTAATCAAATTTGGTATCAAAATTATCAGGAAAGTATCATGAAACGAATTATGATATCGTTTTTTCATTTTCACTTAAGACATACAGACTTGCAATTTTAAACTAGAGTGTCCTTCAGGTTCACTCAGGCGGTATTAATAAGGGTCAGTTTTATGACGGTTGAAACCGACCCTAATTACCCACCCTGCTTGCCTCAACTTAACCTGAGACGGGCTATAATAAGTATACACTTGTCATGTGTAATTAATTACTTGCACTTATAGAAGTTCAAAAGAATTCGTTCTCTTCAGCCAGAGTAGTTGAGTAAACAATTCATTTCAGAATTTTCATGTTCAGAGCCTGTTTTGTGCTTCTCTGCATACCTTTTGATTCTTCTGAGACGGTGTTCATCTTGAGATCACGATGAAGACTGGATGGTGCACTAACAATGCTCCCCAGAACCTTATTTTGAAATGTTTGTATAATGTTTACAGTTGTCTTGTTTGTATATCCCCACAACTGTAATCCATAGGTACACACTGTTTCAGTATTTGCTCATAGAAAAGCAGTTTGTTGCTTAGATCTAATTCTGAGTTTCTCCTAAGTAACCAGAACATCTTCCTAAATTGAATATTCAATTCTACCTTCTTATTTTTGACATACTCCTTCCAGTGTAGCTTGGCATCGAGTGTCACTCCCAAGTATTTAGCAGTATTAGCCAGAATTACTAAATGGAAATTTATTTTAATAGGAGCTGTATTTATTTTTCTATTTGTAAAATTAACATAGGTTGACTTAGATTCATTTAATTTTAATCTTCACTTCTTTATCCAGACGCTAACTCTATCGACTCTTTGTAATTCTTACTAGTTACTTACTATTTGGAAATAATTGAATCGTAAGCTGCATTTATGCTTTTTTTTTTTGTAACTTCGGTTTGTGAGGAAAAGTTTCATACGTGACAAAAAGTTACGAAGAATTTCAACATCGTTTGAAGTCTCACTTAAGGATCGTCAGGCCGAGACACCATCTTGCATTTCAACTCCCATAAGAGCAATGTTAAACGCGTAACAAGATTAATAGAGTAATAATGATTAGAAAATTATTTTGAAAATGTAATTTTAAAGGTAGAACAGTCCAAATATGGATATCATTCAGTTTTTAAATGTGTGTTTAACTAAATTTATTCTTTGACTTAACTCGAAATTTTATTCTTACTTAACAATGCAAATATCAAATAAACGGTACCAGGAACTGGCACATACTTTCTCACAAACATATGTAAATTATTATACAGATTCACGGTGACTTGTATGGTGGGGTAGGAGAGGTGATTTTGTATTAAAGTTGTTTTTCCATAAAAATCAATAAAATAACGGAAAAACCAACTTTTCTCAAAAACGGCTCGAACGATTTTGATTAAAGTTTTACATTTTATAGTACTTTAGGTCCCTAATAAACTATAAAATTTTAATCAAAATCGTTAAAACCGTTTTTGAGAAAAGTTGATTTTTCCGTTATTTTGAGGGTTTTTATGGGAAAATTACCCTTAAAAATAAAAAATTCACAAAAATGAATAAACGCCTATAGATACCGTGGATTAGTACCTCCATACCAAATTTCATCAAAATCGGACGACTGGTTTAGGCTCTAGGTCTGATAACATCCACACAGACACACATACAGACACACACACAGACATCACTCCGAAATAAATAACTAATGAGCTTGACTTGTGAGAAAGTAACTTAGATAAAATAAAACCTGAACACAAAATCTCACAATAAATACGTTTACTAACCTCAAACGCGTTTCAACGACAATGTCGCCATCCTCAGTGATGCACGGGCTACAGTAACCAAACTATAACTGATCTAACAGTGTGAAAACACACCGTATAAATACCTAACCAGGAGGGGCGTACCCTACAGGGGGCGTGTCCTAATCCTATGTTAAGGCGGTAACCACCGCCTACCGTTAATCAAATATCTTAACAATAACAATATAACTTAAATAAGATTGCTAAACTAATATTAATATTTAACAAAACATAGCATTATTACATTAATAAAGAATTCTGTAAAGGACCTAATTCATTATTCACAATTATGTTACGGTATTTCTTAATATAAAAAGTTTCCCAAGCGTCCAATGTGTTGGGTTTAGTTACATTTTTTAACAGTTTAGAATTTTCTATTTTAAAATGATGATTTTCATCTAAATCACTCCGAAAACCACTTTTTTAGGTTCAGGGGGGCCCAAAACGGATATTTCCACCAAAAACTCAAACTCGAAAATTTTGACGAATACAATACTTTCTGAATATACTATGGTATAGGGGGAGAAAGTAAAAAGCGAACCACATTCGAAGTTTAATTACCTTCCAAATAAAAGTAATTTCAATAAATTTGGATAGTTTATGACGAAAAATCTGTTTTATCGTAGAAGCGTGTACTCGTCCAATGTTACTACTTGAGTGTTAGCCTGCACTCTTGTGGCTATCACATCAACTTGTTTCTCGCTGAAGAATACTAGAATAATAAAATACCCCTTAATTTCGAATGTGCGAGAGAAAGCTGTGTGTAATAATACGTTCTCACATATATTGTCACACATGCGCACTTCAGTATGTTTACAGTTGCGGTTAAAAGTCCGCAAGCATGTAGTTTCCGTCTTTATGAAGCTGACCTATATTTGCTTGCGGAAGAATGAAGCGCACACAAATCCAATGCTAGTAGTACATAGTTCTGCCAATTGGAGAGCTGCAGTCAACTCAGAAATATGTATACTGCCTAGTCTTAACTCTATTTATTTGTTCGGGAGATTGTTCAGTCTTTCATTTTGGGATGACTCAGTATACAGTAGTATGTTGACTGGAGCGTGTTTGACGATGAACTTAGTAATGATGGAATACTGATTGCCCACTCTACATGGTCATTACTAACTACAGTATCCTACCCACGGTGCCAGTACTGACGACTAGAAATAAAAAAATCTGGATTCTCCTTATAGGCCAGTCGGTAGAGGTAATTTTAGAATAAAGTTCCAGTAATTTACAATACGGCTGATTTTTTTTATAAGTATATTCAAGTATGTAGATTAACATAAAAAAAGTTTACCAGTCTATCGATTTCCCAAAGTAGAAAAAAAACTATTATCATTTTTTTTTGATTATCCTTAATATTTCGAGCTGGGATGAAGATAGAGAAAAATAAAAATACCACCGTGTAGGGGAGGTATTTTTCAACAAAAAAGGTCATGTGTATTTATTTCGTCAGAGCAATGGTTTGTCTGGAAAAAAATTCGATAATGCAGGTATGTATTTTGCAGCAGGGGAAATCACTAAAACGGGACATCTTATTCATATATGAAGCGTTGGCTCATTCTAAATTGGCCAAATTTTAATATATTGAATTGAAACTTGACATAGGAGTTAAAATATACATTTTAAACATTTATGCTGAGTCTCAGCTTGTTATCTTGAAAATGACCCGATCTAGAGCCACTTGACTTATCAGTGGGATTCTCGATTTTAGGAGTACCGGACCCACCAATTCATTTTAAACAGCTCCAGTTTAGAAAATTTTCAAAATATCAACCTGGAAGTTTTTTTACAAGTTAAATATATAGATTCAAACAAGATCAAGGAGTATAAACCCTTTTTATTATTTACTTTTCAAAGCACAAGTAACTTAAAAAAGTATAATTTTAGACCTTTTTAGATTTTTCATCAAAACGCTTGAGTTAATCGGCTGCAGATTAGTCAATTTTTTAAATATAGTTTTTTAAATAAGTATAGCAAAAAAAAATGCGTTTTTAACTTCTGTACCAATTTTTAAATCGATATGTTCAAAAATGTCGAAATGGAGTCGTTGAATCCAAAGGTGTTATAGGTAAAACGAGAATAGGTAAAACAGAAGACTATATTCAAGCGCCTCGTTTTTAAAAATAACATGAAAAAAATCGTTCATACTTACTAAGAATATTTATACTGGTGAGCTCAACTTGTAAAACAAATTTGATGTTGATATTCCAAAAATTGACGAAACTGGAATAGATTTAAATTAGTTCGTTGGTCCGGTACTCCTAAAATCGATAATCGAAATCGACTCCTAGATCGGGTCATTTTCAAGATAACAAGCTGAGACTCAGCAGAAATGTTTATAATATATATTTCAACTCCTATGTCAAGTTTCAATTCGATATATTAAAATTTGGCGAATTTAGAATGAGCCAACGCTTCATATATGAATAAGATGTCCCCTTTTAGTGATTTCCCCTGCTGCAAAATACACACCTGCATTATCGAATTTTTTCCAGACAAACTTTTGCTCGGACGAAATAAATACATA
Source organism: Philaenus spumarius (assembly GCA_018207615.1). Lineage (NCBI taxonomy): Eukaryota > Metazoa > Arthropoda > Insecta > Hemiptera > Aphrophoridae > Philaenus > Philaenus spumarius. The sequence continues at coordinate 199,991 of JAGFPH010002034.1, forward strand.
TGACCTTTTTTATTGAAAAATACCTCCCCTACACGGTGGTGTTTTTATTTTTCTCTATCTTCATCCCAGCTTGAAATATTAAGGATAATCGAAAAAAAAATTATAATCGATTTTTTTTCGACTTTGGGAAATCGATAGACTGGTAAACTTTTTTTTATGTTAATCTACATACTTTAAGGTACTTATAAAAAAAAATCAGCCGTATTGCAAATTACTGGTAGTTTTAACCTATACCGACTGGGCTATTATACAATTTGTCTCCCTTGCACAGTGTTAATTTCATTCTGATAAGGTAATGCCAATACTGTGTAGGGTTCGCTTAAAAGTTGTAAACATATTCTTAAATGTCTCACATAGTTATTTGTTAAAATTATTACTTCTGATGGACGAAATCAGCTGTTTGAATGTTAACGAATAAATCAAAATATACAGGGTGTTTGAAAAGTCTCGAAACGGCGACTCTTATGAGATAGAAATAAATGCAGTTATTCAGTCATACAAGAACCACTTTTTGGTGAGTTTCAAATTTTGTCTTCAAACTTGGATCTGGCATGTTGCAATGAACTTACTTTTTTTTGTGGGGAGGTATCTGTGACATGATTTTACTGTCAAATTTACCGAAAAAACTCAGGCTAAATCCCTTTTTAAGTTATCGTCAGTCAAATGACCGACAAAGAAAAAACGCATCGCATATTACTATAATTTCATTTTGAAATCTTTTGGTTGATTTTGGTACCTTACAGCAGATTTAGTTTAAAAGTGATTTAACTTGAAATAAACTATTTTCTTCTTTTCAGTCAGTTTAATTTTGTTAATAGCTGTTTTGAATTCAAATAAATATATATAAAAAAAAATCATCTTATATTTGTTGTCTTTCAAACTTTTTTTTCAGTCTGAAGTTGCTTATTTTTTTAGACGAAGTTCCTCAACGCGGGCTGCAGTATGAGTTAAGATAAATAGACAATGTAATGCGTAACGAAAAAGTGTTATTAATTAATTGGTTGCTGTGGCAATGACAAATATAAAATACGAGTAACGAAAAAAAGCTTTACCGAATTGGTTGATATGGCAATGAATGTAAATACATTCAAGAAACGTGTGTTTTAATTCATCAATTTAAAAATTAGGAGATGATCGGATCTGTCCGGTGGAGTTCAGATATTATCGTCAAGCGCTGATATTTTAGGTTAGGCCTAGAAAGTAACTTTAAGTCTAGGCCTAACCTAAAATTATTGCCTCTAAGACAGTTAAAATAAATTAAACATACATACAATAATTTTAAGTTAAGCCTAGACGGATGAACCAACAATGTATGTTTATTGAATGTTTTTACAATGAATGGACATTTAACTGTGTTTACCATCTTAGCTTTGATGCTATAATTAATTCTACTTCTACACCTTTATTATAATAACAATAAACGTACGGAACAGTAAATATTTGTATAAAAAACAACCTAATAATAAACGGCAATTGAAAGATTAAAATTATGAGTGTATGTTGCCGTTAAGGCCGGTAAAAGAATTGAAGACAATGCGTGATTAACTTCGTTCCTGACTTTGGTCCCACGACTACATACATTCACTTTTTTTTAAGTTCTTCATTGCTGTAACCCTGTTAATTAACAAAGTTTAGGGAGTAAATTATAATTATTTTTTAAACGGATTATAAAAGAAAACTTTAAAAGTTGTGAAAGAATTATAGTAATCGCGATGAGGTTTTTCTTTGGTTATTTTGATACACGATTTTGTGTTTTGATCATTTGGCTGATGATAACTCAAAAGGTTTCACCTATTTTACGATTGAGGACAAAAATTTCAAACTCACCAAGTTATTTTATGGCTGTGAATAACTGCATTTATTTCTATTTCTAACAAAAGACTCGTACATTTTGAAATATTATTCCATTGCCAGACTTTTTAAACACCCTGCTTAACCTTCCGTGTGCGCTATACTACTCGTACTTATGGACGTTTACTCGCTTTCATCTAAAAATTATATCTTTAAAACACTTACAATTTCAGCACTATATTTTGTCGCTACTGTATGTAAACAACTTTAATTTGTTTGTTTAGAGCATCGTCTTCCACGTATCAGAACATCCAGAATACCCAATGTTCTACCAGTGTGTTTCCTTCGACTATTTCTCATCGCAGGCCAATGAGACTACATACAATCTCTTCTGCGTCTGCGCAATGTACTTCTTCCCGCTACTCATCATCTGCTTCGCCTACTCTTGTATACTGTTTGTCATCACGAAAAAATCTCGTGAAACGGGAGGTAAGAATGTATTACAATACGTTTACTAATAAAAAATAAGATATATAATTTCATGTGACACAATTATTCCAAAGTTATATATGAAAACAGTTTAAACCATTACTAGGCCTATTATAAAATGATTTATTTAATTGTAGTAAATAAAATCACTAGGAATCAACTCCTATCAGCTGATTTCCCATCCATCATCTATACTATTATTATAAAGAGGTAAAATTTGTTTGTTTGTATGTAGGGGGTAATCTCTGGAACTTCTGAACCGATTGAAAAAATAGTTTTACTAATAAAAAGCCACACTATCCCTGAGTAACATAGATTATAATTTATTTTAATAAAAACATTTTTTTTCAATATTTGTAAATTTAGTCGGGAAAAATTCTTAGGTCAGGCCTAGACGATGAACCAACACGTATTTCTTGAATGTATTTACATGCACTACCATAGCGACGAATTGAGTAGAATAACAGATAAAACAGCTATTTGGTCTAATATTTCCATTAACAGCTGATTTCAAACTTTAAAGGAATTATCTGTCTTTCTAACTTTTAGGTTAGGTTTTTATTAAAGTGTAAACCTGAGCCTTGCTGGTTCCTTTAAATTTTATTATAACTGCGTTATAAAATATACGAAACAATATGATTTGAACATTTAACATTATTTACCATATTAGCTTTGGGGTTATTATTAATCCTACACCTTTATTATAAAGAAAACAGAACATGTGTATAGAAGGTTCAAACGGGGTTGGAGTGCGGAGCACGCAGGGGTTCCTCCCAGTTAGTATATAAATAAAACACACAAGCGAATAGCAGTAAATAGCACTACTTGTAAGAATCACATGAGAGATTCATAACCTGCACATCAGCTGGTCTTAACCATTTACTGCTCTCTGATTGGTGGAAATGTCTGCAGAGTCAAATCTAACAAAATCTAATGGATAAAGTGAGATTATACTCTAACCCCCAACTTTGGGTCTATTTTTCCATTGGATTTAGTGAGATTTGAACTTTACTGGTATCAAAATATAGATTCCACACAGTAATACTATACGAAACCATATTTAACTCAATTTCGGTAATTTTGGATTTAGTGAGTTTTGATCCTACACGCCTCATTCTTTCTTTTAGGATTTTATCGAGTTTCTGAATAAATTTTGTCATCCTCGTTTTGTTTACTTTTACACAATTACAAAACAAAGGCTGAACATATGGTGCAGCTTCCCCTCTAAATTTATCGACTAGCCACCATTGCTCTTGTCTTGGGTAAATTACGGTTTACTCCAGTAACCTCAAAAAGGGTTTGCCCTAGAGATTTCAGACAATTTTATTCCAATATGGTTAAGATTTTGTGTTGTATTTTAAGTGTTCAGTTTTTGGAACGAATTTCCTTAACTCGGATTGTGGTAGGAGTTAACAAATAGAAAATGTAATGCGTAACGAAAATAAGTGTTATTCATGGGTTGCTATGGCAATGATAAATATGAAATACGAGTAACAAAAATACGTTACCAAATTGGTTGCTACGGTAATGAATGTAAATACATTCAAGAAACATGTGTTTTGGTTCATCAATTTAAATTAAGAGACGATCGGTTCCGTCCGGCGTAGTTCAGATATTATCGTCAAGCGATGACAATTTAGGTTAGGCCTAGAAAGTAACTTTAAGTCTAGGCCTAACCTAAAATTATTGTATGTATGTTGCCGTTAAGGCAGGTAAAACCAATAAACATAAACACAATCATTTTAGGTTAGGCTTAGACGCATGAACTAAAATTGTATGTTTATTGAATATATTTACAAAGAATGGACATTTAACTGCGTTTACCATCTTAGGTTTGATGTTATAATTCATTTTATACCTTCATTTTAATAACATTAAATATTTGTATAAAAAACTATCTAATAATAAACGGCAATTGAAAGATTAAAATTAAGTGTGTATATTGCCGTTAAGGCTGGTAAAAGAATTGAAGTAAAGGCGTGATGAACTTCGTTTTTGACCTGGGTCCCACGACCACATAAAATATAATATAAAATTTACTTTTTCTATATTATAGTTTAATTTGTTTTATACTTAACTGTAATTGTTTTTAAATTTTGTATATATTTCATGGGAATAAAATTAATATTAAAAACAAATCTAACATACTTTCGAAAATTCAAGACACATTGAAATGTTTGGTGCAAATTCACAAACAAAACTTGTGTGTGTTGTAGATGCATCTAGCAGAACAGGCGAAGAGAACGAGAGTGTAAGAGGTAGATTGCGTCTGCGCAGAAGTGACATCTCCAATATAGAGCGAGCACGCAGCAGAACACTAAGGATGTCTATAGTCATAGTGGCAACGTTCATTTGCTGTTGGACACCTTATGTATTTATGACAATGTGGTAAGTCCATACTGTCTGGGCAAAAGTGGAAAAAATATTTAGTAATTCGACCACGCAACTGAACCGTTGACGTGAGTTGAGCGATTTTCCGAAATTAAGATTTTATGTTTTAGGGTTTTAACCAGCTATTTTAGAGACTGGTCAACTCACGAAGATGTTGATAGCTGCCTGCGTGTACGAAATATATAAGTAGATTTTTTGCACCTCAGCCCCAACCATGGCTCACGCACCGATTCGTTCTGCTCGTATAGCGAGTTTTCCCACGGAAGCTACCTCACGGTCGTGGATTTGGACCGACTACATTTATGTTATTTTACTTTCTGGTCGATATTGGGGGTACTAGACGAGTTATAAGGTTGTGTAAAAAAAACTAAATTTGCACAATAATAACCTATATTTATTAGCGAATTTCCATATTAAAAATGAGCTATTGCAGTGGCCCTTATTAGCCCAGTCAATAAAGGGTTTGAGTGGGAACTAATTAGTGAAAAGCTGATTTTTTCATGGATGTTAGTTGATTATATAAGGAATATTTTCTGAAAAGTCCCCGCCCCTCCCCCTCTTGCTTCCCCCCTACCCCCCTTAAAGTTCACTTTTGAAAGATTTTTTTATTTTGTCAATATCTAAGAGATAAAAAGCGATAGAGTAATTTTTATTTCGTTATTGTAATCCTTATAATATTCTCTATCAAAAATGTTCTTTGCGTTTAAGCTATAAAACAATTATTTACTGTGTATTTTTAAATTTAATGTTAAAATTTTAACTTTTCTATTACAATAATTTCATGTTTAGCTATTTTTTATTAATATGAGATAAGTTATGAAAAAATGGCACAAATAAAACTTTTAGGGTATTTTGCAATCTTTATATTGATATAAGTTTTATAAATGTTAAGTGCAGACAGTTGACTTAATCGGCCTGGCAAAGGGAGATGGTGCGGCGCGGGGCGTACGAGTCCTAGCGGGCCGGATCAGCCCGTTGGCATATCAGCGGTCAATCTGCAGTAGAGGCAGGGGCGGATACAGAATTTCATTTTGGGAGGGGTCATAAGAAGTCAACAACAACATTACCAAGAATTTAACAACGGGTCTAGAAAAACAGAGAGAATTAAAAAATATGTAAAAACTCTATGGAATAGTTTTTTTAAATGTATTTCTAGGCCATACATATTTAGGAGCAAGAGTTTCCCTAATTATTAAAGAGTTAACAGGAACGGTACTAAAATCATAACTCCACAACACGGTAATTAAATCCACTTTGTTTCACTAAATTTAAAACAACATAACACAAGTTCTCACTTATTGACGTTATACAACTCCATACAGTGGCGCGCTCCGTATAGTAAAACAATTAATTAGCCCAACCAATAGCGATTTTTTATTGTTATTGAATTTCAGAAAACGTCGTCCTCAGTGGCTTTAAGGGTAGCACATAGGTGTATAACATACAAAAATTATCAGGCAAGGAAATTTTTGCGCATTATTTATAAACAAAAATAACAATTTGGACTTTTTGAGTTGTTCGTTGATTTTATACAAGGATCACGATACTTCCAACGAAACATTTGTAGAGAATTAAAAAAACCTACAAAATGGTTTTTGAAAACCTCGATCGGACCATTTTTCACTGAGAAAAGTCGGAAAACGCTTGAAAATTACTATTTTTCAAAAGTTCATATCTTTGTTAATTTACAATATTTATGGCAGATCTTTTGGAAAATTATTGCTTAGTGTACTTAAGATAGGTAGAAGATGAAATTTGCCGCATTAATAGTTTTTGCACAATTTTATTGAAGTATAAACAATTTAGGCTATTATCTTGCTTATGCTGAGAAGAAGAGAACTGCAGGCTGCTGTTTCCGTCACTATCGCCTTCTGGCAAATTTTCGCGCTTCGCGCTATATTCTGAAGCATTTTTATTATACTTTATCAACCTTATTAAAAAATTGCAGATATACGAATTGTAGATTTTAATGTCTACTTTCAGAATCCGTTTGGTAAATTTAAATTGAGCCACTCAGGTTAATTGGGCGTATTATGCAAGGTAATGGCTTAAATTGTTTATACTGTAATTGTGCAAAAACTATTAATGCGACAAATTTCATCTTCTTCCTGTTTGAAGAACACATAATAAACAATAATTTTCTGAAAAATCTGCCCTTAATACTGTAAATGAACAAAGAAATTAACTTTTAAAAAATGCCAGTTTTTAAGCGTTTTTCCGACTTTTCTCATTGAAAAATGGTCCAATCATGGTCTATAAAAAACTATTTGTAGGTTTTTTGGAAGTATAGTGATTCATTCATAATTTTTTATAATATTAACGAAAAAACCAAAAAGTCCTAATTTATTGTAATTTTTGTTTATACAAAATGCGCAAAAGCTCCTTCCCTGATAATTTTTGTTGTGCTACCCTTAAAGTCACTGGTGATGTCGCTTGCTGTTAAATTCAATAACAAAATTAGACTTCTTTTTGCTCTATTGGATGGGCTAAATGCGCTAAGACAATCGGCGCAATGGTACATATTTCATAGACAAGACCTATAGCTGTAGCCCATGAACAGTAAATCAGATTACAGCAACAAACGAAAATATAGAATTTACACTAAAATCGATATAAACATTAATGTACAAGTATATCGATTTGTACTAGAAAGGGATATCGATTACAAAATATTCTTGCTCATTGGTTGAAAAACTGCCAAATAATCTTAAGGGTTTACAGAAAAATTCATATCTAAAAAATTGTAAGAGTGATGGATGATTGGAAGACAATGTTAGAAAGTTCAAATCTTGATGAATGCAAAGGTGACCTTATGTTTTTTTCAAAACAAGTCTGTCTAACGATTATGAGTCTTAGAAAAGTGAAAAGTTTTGTGTCTTTTCTTTTTGTTTCTCGCGCGGCGTCATCTTTTTAGACAACTACAATTACAAACGATGATTACATAATATGTAAATAATCGTTTTAGAACAAATTTGTAAATACAAAAATTAATGTTTAAAACATTTTATTTCCAATGTTTTTGTTTCATTGAGATTGGATGGTTTATAGTGGGTGAAATATTAAACACAATCAGACGATACAATAATGCTGAATGCCACTTGCTCGGCGGGCTGAGACGACAGTATAGTGTTCTTTGTCGCTTGAAAGGTTAAATCAAACATATAAATCAAGCCTCAAAAAAATGTTTTTGGGGGGTGGGGTCATGACCCCCATGACCCTCCCCCTGTATCCGCGCCTGAGTAGAGACCTATTGTTTGGACTTTTATTTGTATAGCTGGTCTAATTATAGGTATTACAATGGTTAAATAGACGTAGTAAACATTTATTTTATTTGTTTATTATTTGTTTATTTTCTGGTATTTATTATTGCAGTGATAAACACACAATATGATTTCTTTTAGCCAAGCCAAAAAAGGGAAAAAATAGGCCTTTGTTGGATATAATTAATGAAAAGCTGACATTTTGTTTATAAAATTGTTAATGTTATTTATATTAGGAGAGCCACTTTTGATTCGGGGGATTATTCCTACTCCTAAGTTATTAGGACCGTTCCAGTCTCCATCAAATATGGACCCACCATTATTGGACTGGCTAAAACCGGCAAGTGTCAAGCAGCAGAACATGTTTTGTTTACTGTCAATTTATTAATACACCAATTTATTAATACTGTTGGTAGCGCTTGGGCCTGAGACGTCTGTTTGTGTCTGTTCGTCTCGTTCGATGCAGTGTGTGGCGACCCCATAACCACCTATGCTAAACCCCCCGTTTTAGTTGTTATTAGTCAAACTGACTAAACGTGACTGACCGTGTCTGATTCTGTGTGTGGCCGGCCTTATATAAAATTGAAACTCTCTACTTTTATGTGCCAGTATTGTATATATCCCAGACAATTTTAAGATATTGTAAATAGCAATTTGAGTGATGAATGGATGGTCCATGATGGTGTTTTGACAGTAAACAGAACATGTTCTGCTGCTTGACACCTGTCGGTGCCGGCTTTAGCCAGTACGAGACACGGCGCGGCGGGTCCATAGGTGGTGGATAATGGCTCGGTCTTAATTATAATAACTTAGGGTTATAAATAATCCCCCAAACTAAAACTAGCTCTCCTAATATAAAGAACATTAACAATTTTATAAACAAAATTTCAGCTTTTCACTAATTATATCTAATAAGGACTATTTTTCCCCTTTATTGGCTTGGCTAAAAGAAATCATATTGTGTGTTTATCACTGCAATAATAAATACCAGAAAATAAATAAATAATTAAAAAATAAAATAAATGTTTACGTCTATTTAACCATTGTAATACCTATAATTAGACCAGCTATACAAATAAAAGTCCAAACAATAATAGGCCTCTACTGCAGATTGACCGCTGATATGCCAACGGGCTGATCCGGCCCTCGAGGACTCGTACGCTCCGCGCCGCACCATCTCCCTTTGCCAGGCCGATTAAGTTAACTGTCTGCACTTAACATTTATAAAACTTATATCAATATAAAGATTGCAAAATACCCTAAAAGTTTTATTTGTGCCATTTTTTCATAACTTGTCTCATATTAATAAAAAATAGCTAAACATGAAATTATTGTAATGGAAAAGTTGAAATTTTAACATTAAATTTAAAAATACACGGTAAATAATTGTTTTATAGCTTAAACGCAAAGAACATTTTTGATAGAGAATATTATAAGGATTACAATAACGAAATAAAAATTACTCTATCGCTTTTTATCTCTTAGATATTGACAAAATAAAAAATCTTTCAAAAGTGAACTTTAAGGAGGGCAGGGGGGAAGCAAGAGGGGGAGGGGCGGGGACTTTTGTGTAAATACTCCTCTTATACTATTGTAACATCTGACAAAATTTCAGCTTTTTACTAATTACTTCCCACTAAGGCCTATTTTTTCCCTTTATTGACTGGGCTATTATGGTAAGACCCAAGGTCGGGAGTAGCAAATGAGCATCGATCATGGTCCCCAGCACATGTTTTGGGGTGATGTATGTATATATCTGTTCGTACTCTAGAGGCCGCATTTTAAGTCCGATTTGGTCGAAATTTGGTACACATGTTGGTCGTTTAAGTCGCTCGGACGAGTTCGTTAGCCAAAACCCGGAAGCACATTTTTTGACCGGAAGTAAGTATTTTTTTAGCTTTTTCCTACGAGAATTAATTTTTTTTAGGGTTTTTTCTTAAGTTATTCTGCACATTTTGTTTTTTAATGCGATCTTATATCACGCTTGGTTCCCCCAAAATCGATCAAAACTTAAAATACCATAAACGTACCCGGTTCAAAGCCATGTGGTGGATTCTACCGTGTGGTTGGCGTGCGAGGTGTAATGGAGATTGAAGATACTGCCAATACGGGGGTTTGCGTGCGAAGCATATGTAAATATGTTACGATTTACTGAATAAAAAACAAATTAAAGTTTGTGTTTGTTTTTTGTTGGCCTATCAACTCCTATAAAAGCGAGTGTACGGTCCATACGTAGGCCTACGTACTTACATGTATGTATGTACGTCAGTAAAATTATAATATAACAGCTGATTTCACCCATCATCTGTAATACTAAAACAAAACTTACAAAGATTATACATTGGGTTTATGTTTACAACTTCAATATATTATTTTTGTATACAAATTTAAAGAAAAGATACCTAATTGTTTAACTTCGGAAACATTCGTACATCTAAACAGCTGATTTCACCCATCATCTGTAACACTTAAACAAACTCAGTGTAGATTGTAGTTTGATCTACATTCTTTAAATATATTGATGATAAAACGTTGTATTTATATACAGTTTATAATCTCAAAGCAAATATTATAAAGTATATTTATTATATAGCATACTTAGTTCTATAACTCATATTAAAAAAAATCAACTTCACAAGAAATTATAACGATTGCAGTTGTAAACATAACTGGACTTTCGGTTGATAAAACCTTGCAAATACTTTGTTATTCATAACTGTGCATGTTTTTCGAGTCCTAATATTAAAAAATCCAGTACCTGGAAATTCCAGAGGGCTTAGCTTTACTGTGTTTATACTAGTTACTATGTTTTATAACTAACTTAGATTGAGTAACTACTGGATGAAATCCTTGTAAAAAATAACAGATGTATCATCTTTAACATTTCAATATTATTTAAATGGGGAAAAATTATAACTTTTATTTACCATTGTGTAGAGTCAACACACAGACCTCTGGTTTGCGCTAATCTTATTTTTTTATCAAGGTCTTTAAAATGAAGTGTCGCTAAATTAAAAGTAAAATTAAAGGTTCTCATTTAAAATTTAACAACCTCCAAAGCAAATCTGTCTGTTACCATTAATAAAAAAAATAATAGGGGGGGTGGGGGACTTTTAATACACCTGGTATATTTTCTCTGTACTATAGTAGACTATAGTGAGAAATTAAAAGCAAACACGAACCGTTCTCGAAATTGCCTATGTTGATTGCATTGCGATGTATGAGCTACAAAATGCAATGAATGTTTCAGGTACATTTTCGACCGTCGCTCGGCCGAGAAAGTCGACTACAGAATCCAAGACGGTCTCTTCATCATGGCCGTGTCCAACTCCTGCATGAACCCAGTGGTATACGGTTCCTACGCCATCAACCTCCGCAGGGACTGTTGCAAGTGCTTCTTCATTGTGTTCGGTGACAACTTGACTCGGAAAAATACAGGTAACATTTTTAAATTGCTTTAGTTAATAGCACAAGAATGTACAGAGTAAAAGAATTTGCACAAGTGATTTGAAGTGATTACGTAACCAGAGTTATCCGGTATACTGGATAGTGAGACTCTACACAAAGTCGGTATTTTAAAACTAAATAAGCGGTACCAGATAACTGCCATTACTTTCTAAAAGTTGAAACTTTATACCTTCCCAAGAATAGCATAGGAGGGGGGGGGGACACATTAAAGTAGGAGAGTATCTAATAAATATGATTATTATTATTATTAAAACTATTCGATCAATTTCGACCGAATTTGCACCAAACATGTCAATTAGGCCTGCATAGATGCACGAAAAAAGTTTTTGATAAATTTTGAAAAACAACCCACTTTGTACAAAAACCCCCAAAAATCAGTTATTATTATTATTATTGCCTAAACTAGAATTTTTAGAAAGATGCGTTTTTGTATATGGTAAGGTACATCAAAGGCTACAAATAAGCCAAATTTGATCAAAATCGTTAGAGCCGTTTTTAGAAATTTGGATTTTTCTTGTTTTTGGCCATTTTTGGGGAGTAAAACCCCTTAAAAATACAAAATTTGAAAAAATGGGAAAAACGCCTGAAGATGTTCCAGAACTACACTTACATACCAAATTTCATCAAAATCGGACTGTTGGTATGGTCTCCAGCTCAGTACACATCCTAACAGACACACAGACACACGGACAGACATAATAAAAAAAAAACTTTTTTGGGTTCAGGGAGCACCAAAACAAATAATTCCACTAAAAATATTTTTGGATTCGGGGAACACCAACACAGATAATTCCACTAAACAATTTTTTGGGGTTCAGGGAGCACCAGAACAAATAACTTAATTCGATTAAAAATTCAAATTCGAAAATTTGGACGAAAACAATACTTTCTTCATACTACGTACAGGGGAGGGAAAATAATAATTCCACTAAAAATATGTTTGGGTTAAGGGAGCACCAAAACAAATAATTCCACTAAAAATTCAAATTCGAAAATTTGGACGAAAACAATACTTTCTCCATATTATACTAAGTATAGGGGGGAGGAAGTAAAAAACGGATAGCCAAAAATTGATTTAATACCCCACACGCTAATTTTATTTTTTTTTATAAAACCTTATCTTTAGGTCTTTTTTGATGAATCAAGATGTTATCTGTTGGGTTACCAAAACCACTTTTTTAAATTTTAATTTTGGGGTATCACTCCCGCGCACACCACGTCCGCTACTTACAAAATGTTATGATTGTCGACACTTTTCTATATCACATACACACTGTTATAAATAATTAAAAATATATATTTACGCAACTTTACAACCCTACCAACCAACCATAACCATCATTTATTGACGTCTGTGGCAATAATTGAAAAAACAACCGACTACACAGAGTACTGGTGTTCTGGACATGACGGACACTCATACTGAGTGCTTTTTTGCACAGCCGACATTTCTCTTGTGAGAATCGATTTGAGTTTGGTTTTAATTTTGTGATTTTAACAATTTTATGGCCAGCAGCGGAGGCGATAGGGAACCTAAAATTAAGCAAAAATGTTCATATATTATGAACATAGATTTGGAAATACTTAATTTTCCGTCTGTCGACCATTTTTATTATTTTGAATGATATTACTTTGACAATTATGTAATATTTTGAATAAGATAAGTGACATTATGAGTTTTAATGTGGTGTGCACATCTTTTGTACTATTTTTGAAGTGAAAACGTTTTTAGGCGAACCGAGAACTTTTTGTAAGAGGTAAAATATACAAACTCGCGGTACGCTTAAACGTATTAATATTTTTAAACAGATTCACTGAGACTTCATAATTGTAGGTGGGGTAGGAAAGGTGATATTAAAGTAGGAGAGTAACTAATAAATATTATTATTATTAGCTAGAGAGAAAACTATTCGATCGATTTCGAACAAATTTGCCCTAAAAACGTCAGTTAGGCCTGTATAGACGCACGAAAAAAGGTTTTGACAAATTTTGAAAAAAATCTTTTTTCGGCAAAAAAAACCCCAAAAAATCTGTTATTGGACATTTTGTAAAAACTACCTTTTGGACTCATGGGGTCCGAAAACGGATATTTCCACAAAAATCTTAACATCGATTTTTTGCGATCACTATACTTTCTCTATACTATAGTATAGTGAGAAAGTAAAACTTGAATATGTTAATATTCAAAATGGCGACCGTTTAAAATTTTTAAAGGCATATGTGTAGGAATCAAACAAATTTACGACAATTTTATAAGAAACAACATATTTATACTTTTGAAAGACAAACAAAATTATTTTGTAACATTTTAAGTATTCTAAAAATAACCAAGTTATTTTCAAAAAACCTAAAACGAAAAAGGGGTAATTGTCAAGTACAAAGAATAAAATGATAGGCCTACTAGTTATTCTGTTAATGTGTCAATAACTTTTATTCTATCAATAACTCATGCTAGAAAGCAATATTGTGTTATCGTAACATAGTCATAAAATATACTTCAACTTATTTAAATGATTAACATTGTCTTTAACAAAAATTTACAGCTGCGTGCACAAGGTTTTAAAACAAAAGTGAACTTTTTGTAAGCTTTTTTTGTTATAATAATCCTACTAGGTCTGTGTTATATTATTTATATTACCTGAACAATATAATAGATAGCTGATAATAGTAAGGAGTATGGAATAGCTGTCGTTGAAAAAACTCGCACAACAGTTCATAGCATTTGCAGTCCAATGACACTGTTAAGTCCAAGCGCAAGCATACATTATCTATTGTATGTAAACCACGTTTATCATTTCAAAATTTACATAGCTATGGGCAAATTTAAATTAACAATTTTCAGGATAATCTGTATGGGGTTAGGATCTGTAAGGGACTAGGATCTGTATCAGGTTAGGATCTGTATGGGGTTAGGATCCGTATAGAGTTAGGATCTGTACGAGACTAGGATCTGTATGGGGTTAGGATATGTATGGGTCTAGGAACTGTATGGGACTTGAATCTGTATGGGGTTAGGATCAGTATGGGGTTATGATCTGTATGTGTTTAGGATCTGTATGGGGTTAGGATCAGTATATGGTTATGATCTTTGTGGGGTTATTATAGGTATGGGGTTAGGATCTGTATGTGACTAGGATCAGTATGGGGTTAGGATCTGTATGGGGCTAGGATCTG
>JAGFPH010002035.1:0-11276 GCA_018207615.1 Philaenus spumarius
ACACCGAACAAAATTAATGAGCTCCCGAAGTTTCTGCATATCGTCGTGAATCACCCTGAATATAAAGTTGTTAATGACACCGAAAACGTGTTCTGGGTACCATGATCAGTGCTCACTTACTACACTCAACAAAATTAATATTGCATTGTCATCGGTCCTTAGTAAGTGTGCAAAGTTTCAAATCAATCCGACGTTTTGAAGGGGGTGAAAATCACGTCATGTTCTGGGGATCATGATCAGTTCTCACTTACTACACCCAACAAAATTAATATTGCATCGGTCCTTAATAAGTGTGCAAAGTTTCAAATCAATCCGACGCGACGTTTTGAAGGGGTGAAAATCACGTCGTGTTCTGGGGACCATGATCAGTGCTCACTTACTACAACCAACAAAATGAATATTGCATTGTCATCGGTCTTTGACAAGTGTGCAAAGTTTCAAATCAATCCGACGTTTTGAAGGGGGTGAAAATCACGTTCAAAGATTACGTTTCATAGATAGATACTTACCAAGCTAATAGAAGGGTATTAAAAAAAATGGTAATCATCATATTCTACTTGCAACTAAACACTAAGTCGGTATTTTAATACTTAGCTGTACTAAACTCCTAACTAGGCCGTCCACACGCGTTAAAATCACATAAAATAAACCAAACACTGGCCTACGTATAGACGGGCCGTTAGACTATTTCTGAAATGTTCCTATTATAATGTGGGTTAAATCAAAGCCGTTGAGCTCAATTCAAAATATATAAATATACAAGAAATCGTGGGACTGCCGACAGAAGTGAAAACTGACATTAATACACATCGTTGGTTATATTGGTTTGACCATAGAACATGTTTAGTCCAGTAGATATGTACATTGTACCTGGGAAAAATTCCGAAGTTAATGGAACTTTTACAGGTTGTTCGGGGGTGTTGTGGGTTGACTGTCAAGTTTTCCAACTCGAGGACCCTGTGCTAATTTTTGGTGAGCCGCAAAACTTCAATATTTTCGGACTTTTGTCGGGTTTTCGCTTATAACTTCTAAACTAAGCGGTTTTTGTCCAAAACTTTTATTTTCAAAGTTGTAGAGCAGTAAATTTGCTACAATTTTGTATCCTTAAACTTCTTCCTAAACCTAATATTAACTGAGATACAGCCGATCAAAGTTAGAGAAATTTTCTCAAAATGGCAAAAATTGGCCAAAACCTTCGTTTTTGGCCCTCTAACTATTACTATTTTTGTATTTACAATTTCTTTCTAAAAATTATATTTGCTTGTGTAATCATTGTTTAGAAATTTTACTTTTCTAAACCGCTGACGCGCGTGAAAAAACTCGGTGAAACAAATTACTTTTTGTCACATTTCTAAATCGTATAATGGTTAGACAAAGTTAGAGAGATTTTCTCAAAATGGCAAAAATTTAAGTTTGAAACATTACCTTTCCAATGGTATTTGTTTTTTTTTTTATATTGGAAGATTTTTAGTGGTTGAAATATTCCATACAATCACGCGTTACAAATGTATTGTCGCGGCACGGAGTGACTTTTGTGACTATAGTGTAGTCTGCCGGTTGTAGGGTCAAAGAGGTGTG
Organism: Philaenus spumarius; assembly: GCA_018207615.1. Classification (NCBI taxonomy): domain Eukaryota; kingdom Metazoa; phylum Arthropoda; class Insecta; order Hemiptera; family Aphrophoridae; genus Philaenus; species Philaenus spumarius. The sequence goes on from JAGFPH010002035.1 coordinate 1,579, forward strand.
CACCACTCAGAGGAACGCCGCGTGTTCCAAAATGTCGATATTGATGAGTGATTACCATAATTACAGTAGAACTAATGGTAATTGATAGCATTGAAGAAACAACACTTGTTTCTTCAATGTTGATTGGACGAAGGTTTTGGCCAATTTTTGCCATTTTTAAAAAACTTCTCTAACTTTGATCGGCTGTATCTCAGTTAATATTAGGTTTAGGTAGAAGTTTAAGGATACAAAATTGTAGCAAATTTACTGCTCTACAACTTTGAAAATAAAAGTTTTGGTCAAAAACTGGTTAGTTTAGAAGTTATAAGCGAAAACCCGACAAAAGTCCAAAAATTTGAAGTTTTTCGGCCCCCAAAAATTAGCACAGGGTCCTCGAGTTGGAAAACTTGACAGAGTCATCCCACAGCACCCCCGAACAACCTGTAAAAGTTCCATTAACTTCGGATTTTTTTCCAGCAGACCCTGCTTTTTTTGCTGTCTACTGGACTAGTTAACGTGTTTCCAATGCCAAGTCATTTTGGTGCGTTTTACAAGATTTTTTTTTCAAAAATTCGCCAAATCCAGTATAGTAATTATACCCCAATCCGAAAGTGTTCTGCAGCTTGTTTGTAGGAAAAGGTTCGAAGAATTTATATATGCCAGTAAAAAATTGATTGATGTAAAATTTACAAAGTTATTAGATCAAGAAACAAAAAATGTTCAGTAACGAAAGGAAAAAGTTAAACTTTAGGCCTACATAATGTAGTAAACATTTTTTGTATTTCTTGTTAAGAATTTACAAACATTTTGTAATTTAGTTCTAAATAGAACTATATAAAAATATATATCAATTTCAAATTTCTTATTTTGAAACCACCAGTTTTTATGTTCCTACTACAAGACTGGTAACAAAACTAGGCCTAGATTGAATAGTAATTTATTAATATATGCTTTGCCCAAAAATGAAATATTATTATAACAAAGTGTAGAGAATAAATCAAAGAATTGAACTGTATACTTGTAAATTATGATTCATAAAAGTATGTGAATTAGCTGAACTTGAATCACAAAATGAGATCAAATAAATAAACCTCTCGCGCATGAATCCTATACGAGGTTCCGTGTAAAATCCCGTTAAACTGCCACTTCGGGAGCGTGAGAAAGTCGAGTTTTTAATTTCCCATTTGTCAGTATTTCTCAGCACTGTACGAACAAAACCGTTAGAGTAAATGTGGTTTACTTTACACGAAACGGAAGATTGAACTTTTCTTTACAAATGTACATAAACAAATCTATATAAGATATATGGAATTGTAAGAGATATCTCATATGAAAATGTGCTGTTTCATTGGTTGAAAACTGTCCAATTGCAAGGGTTTACAGAAACCTTTATATTTTTAAAACTATAAGAGTGACGTATGATTGGAAGGCAGTTTTAGAAATTTTAAATCTTGACGAATCAATGGCATCTTTATATTGTTATTGTCAAAGTGTTTCTGTCGAGCGATACTGAGTCTAAGAGAACTGAGAAGTGACGTATTTGTGTACTTTCTTATTGCTTTCTCGCGCGGCATCAATTGATTTAAAAAACTGCAATTTTAAATCGATGATTACATGTTTTAGAACAAATTTGTAAATAGGAAAAGCAAAGTTCAAATCATTTCCTTCCCAACGGTTTTTGTTTTGTTGCGATTAGATGGTTTTTAGTGGGTGAAATATACAATACAGTCAGACGTTACAAAAGTGCCGTTTGGCACGCCGGGGCGACACTATAGTGTTGTCTGCCGCTTGTAGGGTTAAATAAACCTTCCAGTGCCTTCATTACGACAATATATCCACTTTTTCATTCATTAATATTCAAGCCAGGCCAAGTTTACCTTGTTGACAAACTTCAATTTACATATTTTATCTCTGAAAGGTTAACAATTAATTACAGCGAGAAGTTATAATTAATCTGAGATCTGGTTGTATTGCGCATGAGAAAACTTTACTGTGTCACAAATTAGCATTTTGTCAACATATTCGCTGAAACGTTAAATAAATATTTTAATCAACTATCTAAATATAACTAGCTCCTTTAGCTCATCTACTTCCCCAATTATATTTGTAACTAAACATTCATCCAGCAATTTTGTATGAACAATTGGTTGATTTAGAAAACACAAAAATAAAAGTGTAAATCAGTTTCTTTCAAACGATTTTTGTTTTATTTCGATTGGATGATTTTTAGTGGGTGAAATATTCAACACAAAGTAGAGCTGTCAATTGAGCAGTCAAAGAGGGCTAGGGTTAATCCGAAATTTAATCACTATTAGCGAATGCCCATAGGAAAAGTGAGCTTTTGCAGTGACCCTTATGGTAAGACCTAGGGTCGGTAGTAGCAAATGAGCAAGGATTATGGTCCCCAGAACACGTTTTTGGGTGTCGTTAAAATACATATGTGTTCGCACTCTAGCGGCCGCATTTTAAGTCCGATTTGGTCCAAATTTGGTGCACATGTTGGTTGTCTACGTCGCTTGGACGAGTTCGTTAACCAACAAAATCTAACAAGCAGAAGCACATTTGTTGACCGGAAATAACTATATTTTTAGGTTTTTCCTACGAGAATGAATTTTTTTTATAGCTTTTTCTAAAGATATAAATGTAGAATGTTAATCTTCATTTTTGTTTTTCTACACGACCTTATAGCTCGCTTGGTTTCCCAAAAATCGAACAAAACGTAAAATACCATAAAAGTACCCGGTCCAAAGCCATGTGGTGGATTTTACCGTGGATTTGGCGTGCGAAGCACGCAATGCTTTGTGTATTGGAGATACTTCCAATATTAGGAATGGCGTGCGAAGCATTTTGCAGCTATTCAGCACCGTCGTGAATAAACCTATAACCCAAATTGTTGGTTGAAACCCTAAAACATAGGCCGATAAACTTAGTTTTGAAAATTTGCTCAACTCACGTCAGCGGTTCAGCTGCGTGGTCGAATTATTTTAATCTTGTCCCATTTTAAATTGAAATAAAAACAAACGGTACCAGGAACTTTCACTTACTTTCTCACAAACATATTTAAATTATTAACACGTTCACTGCTAAGGACAAACATGTGAGCTTGACACTGAACACTATGAGAAGTGGCCGACGCACAGTGCATTGCACGCCCACCCCCGTATTGGGAGTATTTGCAATACACAATACATTGCGTGCTTCGCACGCCAAAACGCATATTGGGAGTATTTTCAATACACAATGTGGTGCGTGCTTGGCACGCTAAACCCCGTATTGGGAGTATTTGCAATACACAATACATTGTGTGCTTCGCACCCCAACCCCCATATTGAGAGTATGTGACATCATAATATCATGTCACGCCAACTCCCGTATGTGACATCATAATAATTGTATTAAATTAGGAAAGGGGACAGTACTTTAAATTAGGAGAGTAAGTAATAAAAATTATTATTATTAGCTAAAAAGAAAACTATTCAATCGATTTCGAACAAATTTGCACCAAACATGTCAATTAGGCCTATGTAGATGTACGATAAAAGTTTTTTTTAAAGTTAAAAAACCCAAAAAATCTGATATTATTATTATTAGGTAAACGAGAATTTTTTTGAAAGATGGTAGGGTACATTAACCCTGGAACTGTCAGACTACTCAAATTGAGTGGTCTTGGGGGCGTGGCACGTGAAAATGATCAATTTTGACAACTCCATTTGTAATGAATATTTCACCAACTAAAAATCATCCAATCACAATAAACCAAACACCGTTGGAAAGGGAATGATCTAAACTTTAATCTTTGTATTTAAAGTTTTTTTCTAAAACGTATATTTACATATGTAATCGTCGTTGTAAAATGGTAGAATGTATAATCGTTGTAAACTCTTGCGCGAGAAGACAAAACGTAACGGTAAATTCGTCAACTTTGGAAGCATGAAACACCTGTAAAAAGATGTTTGAATCAGAAGATATCTACACCATTGAATTCATCGTTATTTTATCTTTCTAAAACTGTGTTTGAATCATAGATTGCGTTATTAGATCGTGTATTTGTGATTCATTTTCTAAAGGCTTGCTATTGGCCTGTGATTCAACTTTGTGAGAAAGTACGTGCCAGTTTCTAGTACCGTTTATTTATTTAACACAAAATACAGACAATTGACAAAACTAAACTAAATGTAATACAGTATGACATTGTTTCTTAGTTATTATGTTTAGTATTATAATGCAAAATGAAGAGTCTGTATAACTTGGTTCTACATTCCAATGGCTACGTACCTATTTGTTTGTTACTGTGTCCAAAAGAACACTAATTACTAGCAGCAGTCTTGTTGCCAGGGCACTAAACCTTCATCACTTATAAAATATTCACTAAATTCCTGGCGAATAGCTTTTGCAATACTAGAAGGCTTCTTAGGGACTCTTTTCAAACTTAACATTGTTCCCGATGGCATTCCAACTACCCTCCACTGACCCTCCACTGACATGTACGTATTTTGCAGCAAGGAAAATCACTAAAAGTTGAAATCTCATTCATATATGAAGCGTTGGCTCAATCTAAATTGGCTGAATTTTAATATATCGAATTGTTACTTGACATAGGAGTTAATATATATATTTTAAAAATTTATGCTGAGTCTCAGCTTGTTATCTTGAATATGACCCGATCTAGAGCCACTTAACTTATCAATGGGTTTCTCGATTTTAGGAGTACCGGACCCACGAACTAATTTTAATCGGCTCCAGTTTAGAAAATTTTCAAAATATCAACCTAAAAGTTTGTTTACAAGTTAAACATATAGATTCAAACAAGATCAAGGAGTATAAACCTTTTTTATTATTTACTTTTAAAAGCACAAGTAACTTAAAAAAGTATAATTTTATACCTTTTTAGATTTTTTATCAAAACGATTGAGTTGATCAGCTGCAGATTAGTCAACTTTTTAAATACAGTTTTTAAAATAAGTATAGCAAAAATTTATTGTATTTGTAACTTCTGTACCAATTTTTAAATCGATATGTTCAAAAATGTCGAAAATGGAGTCGTTGAATCCGAAAGTGTTATAGTTAAAACGAAATAGGTAAAGCAGAAGATTATTTTCAAACGCCTCGTTTTTAAAAATAACATGAAAAAAATCGTTCATACTTACTAACAATAGTTAGCTATACCGGTGCATTCAACTTGTAAAACAAATTTGATGTTGATATTCCAAAAATTGATGAAACTGGAATAGATTGAAATTATTTCGTGGGTCCCGTACTCCTAAAATCGAGAAACCCATTGATAAGTCAAGTGGCTCTAAATCCGGTCATTTTCAAGATTACAAGCTGAGACTCAGCATAAATGTTTAAAATACATTCGTTTTTTCGTTTTTTCCAGACTAACCATTGCTCGGAGAAAGGAAATACATATGACCTTTTTTATTGAAAAATACTTCCCCTACACGGTAGTATTTTTTATTTTTCTTTATCTTCTTTAGAAGTGTGCTGCCTTTAGAACACTATACTTTGATACACTACACTGCATCTATATAAAATAAAGTGTCAGTGCCCAATTCAATCAAAGATAATGTCAGCAATATATTGATCATTTATTGTAGCTTAACATTTGCATAGGTATTGAAAACAAGTTAGGTATTGGTGAAATGTAAAAAAAAAATACTTATGAATTTTAAGTTACATAACAGTCTACAGTTTAATAATAATTGCAATTTATTATAAGTAAACATTCATAACATTAATAATGCAGTATAATACTGTAGAGTACATAATTGTTGTAAACTAATAAAAACATTTCATTACTAAAATAAATGACGTATTGCTTAAACAGTAAACAAAACATATTTCATCTCAGTTGTGCTAGCTACTTATGGTCTTTAGAAGAGGCCGTAAGGAATAAGCAAAGCACCAAGCAATAAGGAAAGAAATGTTTACAAAACCGAAAAGACGGATCAAGGTCAAAAGATTTGGTGCGTAAGCAGATGTCTACTCATAGAACTGCCGACGGGAAACAGCAGGAGAAGGTTGGAATAGTCTGTAGTAGAAGGAGAGGGGGAGACAGAACTACTTTTCGTAGTAAATTCATTGCACATCAATGCTAAGCGGTTCCGTAGAAGTTCCAAAATGTTCCGATAGGCTCGCATGATTTACAAATAATTTCTGTCTTTTGCCCCCTCTTAAGCTCTTTTATTTGCCTATTAATTGATTCGGTCAAACGGTAGTTGCACTTTTTACAACATTTAACCGGTTAATTACTCTGCAGTTATACATATGTGGGTTTTTTTTGGTGTGCTGAATCCGAATTTGAATTTTGCAACCAAATGTCCTGGAGAGTTCCAATATATTCGCAAAAAAAATAGTGACGCTGTCGCATTTTTTCAGTTTTTGCCCGTAGCTGCGAAACTTTTCATTCTAGCAAAAATACTACCCTTTACACAACTAAAAAAGATAAAATGTACTATAAATTTCATCCGTAGTTTTTGAATGTAGTACCAACGATTAAGGAGTGGGAGCAAGTTTAAAATTGACAAAATTAACGTTCTTTGCAAAAAAACCATTCTTTTTCGTTTTTTCGCAGGTACCTAACTCATAGTCTATGCATTACTCAAAGAAACGCACTATGTACAAATAGAAATAGAAATAAATTTCTTCCCTAGTTTCCCTTAATACATAATAATATTAAAGTTATAATTTTTCTTCATACAAAGAAATTATTTACTTATTTTTAATAAATTTTCCGATTACACACTTCCCAACAAGGGTTAATTAACCGGAATTACAAGTAAAAAAACATGCACCAAAATTGTATTACAAATTAAAAATAACAATACATAACATTACTGTAAGCAGCGAATAGAACAGAGATGGATTTCATACGAAGTATTCAGTCTATTAGCTATACAAAATGCTGTAAACCGTACAAGTGAGATAATATCGACCAATGTCTGGCGTGATCAGGGTGGCACAGTTGGCAAAGCGTTACCACGCAATGGTAAAGGTCCTGGGTTCGAATCTCGTGCTAGGTCCATGTTTTTTCACTTGCAATTCAGTTAGATAATTTAGTTTCATATTCAGAAGACATTTTTTGCTCCAGTCAACCCAGTATATTTAAAACAGAAAAACTGTGATAATGTTTTAGCAATTTATTTTTAAGTTTTTTATTTTTATCTTTAATCGTTTTTAATGTAAGTTTTCTTTAAGATTACTGATTAAATTTTTAATTACTATTAAATGGTTATCATATTTAATTGTTATAATATTTAATGACACAACATTCATGACTTATTGTTATTGCTTCATATTTATTTAAAACAAAGACACGAAGTCAATTTTCCACTGTCAAAAGTATCTGCCCACTGGAATAAAAACTTTATGGTTTATACTGAAACTAGTTAACATTGTGGACTAAAATATGAAATAATTCGACCACGCAGCTGAACCGCTGACGTGAGCTAAGCAATTTCCAAAATTAACTTTATAGGCCAATGTTTTAGGTTTTCAACCAGCAATTTTGAAAATAGGTCTGTTCACGACGGTGCTGAATAGCTGCAAAATGGTTCGCACTCAATACACAAAGCATTGCGTGCTTCGCACGAAAACCCCCGTATTGGGAGTATCTTCAACACACAATGCATTGTGTGCTTCGCACACCAATTCCACGGTAGAATCCACCACATGGCTTTGAACCGGGAACTTCTGTGGTATTTTATGTTTTGATCGATTTTGGGGGGGACCAAGCGAGCTATAAGGTCGCGTAAAAAACCAAATTTTCAGAATAACATACTACATATATATTTGTAGAAAAAACTCAAAAACAAATTCATTCTCTTAGGAAAAATCTCAAAAAATAGTTACTTCCTGTCAAAAACGTCCTTCCGATTGTTGAACTTTTTTTGGCTAACGAACTCATTTGAGCAACGTAGACAACCAACATGTGCACCAAATTTGAACCAAATCGGACTTAAAATGCGACCGCTAGAGTGCGAACACATAAATACATATACATATATGATTTTTAATGACACCCCTAAACGTGTTCTCATTTCGGTGTTCTCATGAGACCATGATAGGTGCTCATTTGCTACTCCCGACCTTGGGTCTTACCATAAGGGCCACTGCAATAACTCATTTTGCCTATGGAAATTCGCTAATAAAGACCTCAATGTGGAAAATATGCAAAGCTAAAACTATGTAAATAAGACTTGCCCAGAAAAGGGTTGGAAAATAAATTATTTTATATCGAAATATACTTTATGTTTATTTTATTTTATATAAATATTATTATTATTACTAAGCCTTTATTAGGGCGAGATTAGAACTTTAGAATCCTCTCTTCAATCTAACCCATAATATGAGTGGTTAAGTAAATCAGCTTAACAGTGTTATTCAGCGATTGTTGGAAAGATAACGTTCTTAAAACATTCCTTACTACTTAATAAAGAACCTGAACTTGTATTTCTTCAAATCAAGCAAACTGTGTCAGATATAGTGAGTGCAGGAGTTTTTTATAAAATCAATGTTGCCTGCCTCAAGTGTAGGTCCTTGGCCTGGTCGACGATTGTTTGGGGACACGCGGTTAGCACATCGCAATTCCCTAACGGTAGTTCTATCCTTCGCAACCAGGATCGCTGCATATCGATTCAAGAATGCCACAAGACCACCGAATCCTATTTTTCCTATTTATTTACATTATCACATAAAACATAAATTAATCATTAAGTCTTTAAACTACACATGAATTGTCTTTACTAACTTACTGATTATACGTATTACTTATTTCATGTTAAGAAAGTTTACTGATACTGAGAATGTTAAAGTTTGATTGATGCGAGTTTCACTTCTTTATCAAGAGATATCTATCATACATATCTGTCAATTAGGCCTTTATAGATTCACGAAAAAAGGTTTTGAAAGTTTTTGAAAAACAACCCCCTTTATGGCCAAAAAACCCTTAAAATCAGTTATTATTTTTTTATAAAAAACGGCCCTAACGATTTTGAAAAAAATTGCCTTATTTGTAGCCTTTAATGTACCCTACCATAAGCAAAAACCCGCATCTTTCTAAAAATTCTCCTTTATCTAATAATAATAATTATAACTGATTTTTGTTTTTTTTCCCCATAAAGGGGGTTGTTTTTCAAAACCATTTTTGGTGAATCTATACAGGCTTAATTGACGGGTTTGGTGCAAATTTGTTCAAAATCGATCGAATAATTTTATCTCTAGATAATAATAATAATATTTATTAGTTAATCTCCTACTTTAATAAATCCCCCCTCCTACAATTATCAAGTCACAGTGAATCTGTTTAATAATTTAAATATGTTTGTGAGAAAGTCTGTGCCAGTTTCTGGTACCGTTTATTACCTTTAAAATTCGTGAATGCATAATTTATTATCTCATTAATCCATCATATTTGAAGCCCTGTGCTGTGTGTTGTGCGGCCTGTTTATACGTGAACAAGTATTTAGTCAAACGCAGTTACAACAAATTATTTGGGGGAGGGGGGAAACTAAAATTTCCCAATCATTTGGACCATATTTAAAAACTTTTGTGTGGGGGTTCCAAACGTGCAGAAGGGGACTCTGTGTTATGTTGTGAGGAATGAATCCGAGTGGAGATCGTCCCATTTTGTTTTTTTTTTTGAAAAATGGACTTCTCTAAGTAGGGTTTTTAACACTGCAGGTGCTGTATTGAGTACTTTAATATTTTACAAGATTGTT
>JAGFPH010002035.1:11376-22250 GCA_018207615.1 Philaenus spumarius
ACACTGCAGGTGCTGTATTGAGTACTTTAATATTTTACAAGATTGTTTAAAATTTTCATCGCATTATTAAAAAAACATTCCTCGTACATTCCCCACCGTTTTCTTTTCCCCGATATTTGACGCAAACTTAACAATTTCCCCATTTTGGGAAAAACCCAATCTGGCAGCCTGGAGCAGTGCCTGTCAGTGACAGTCAGTGTTGCCACAATACCAAGGTTCGGAACAAAATTTCCCAGAACATCGTTTAAAAAAAGACAATGTATTATTTGGTACAGAAATATTTTAATTTTCCCAACGTTTTGGATGGGAAATTATAAACTGCTTGTTACTTGTGAATGTTGGTAATAACTAACAACAAAAACTTACGAAACTCAAACAAAAAGTTGGTGTTGGAGAATTTTTGCTTGCAATTTAATCCAAAAATCGAAATTCCAACTTTTTTCAAAATTTTAACTCTCCCAACTTTTTGAATTTTAAGATTATTGGGGGGAGGAGTGAATGGCATTGTCCCCCCATTATGGCATCCCTGGTCAATTAAGAGTTAAGTACAATAAAAGCGTTCACACGAGGCAAGTGTTTGGTTTAGTTTGTTATAACTTCAATAGGTTAAGGGAGAAGTGACAAAGCAATGTCCATTGGGAAAGGGCGCGCACCGCTACTAAACAGAAAAAACCGTCCAAACTTTAAATCCAGCCCTGGATGGGACATAAGTTCTGAAACGTGTGAAAAGGAAACAACACATAAATTACAGACGGAATAAATGCATTAACTTATCTATTAGAAATCCTGTTTACACTGCAATGATTTGCAATTAATTGAAGCTGTGTATTATTGTAGGCCCTACTGTTTGCATTTAGTCAGGTTTAGAAACACCTACGTAATAAATTACAGTTTAAAAAAACTAAAAAACACGCTTTAATAGCAAACAGAACTAAAAATTTTTAAATAATCGTAAAAAAGCGTGGGATGCTTGTAACAAAGTTACAATTGCACAAATGTTACAAATATTTCATTGGATGATTTTTATACAAGTAGAGTTATTATTAAAATATTGTAAAACGCACCCCACGCTTTTTTACAATTATTTTAAATTTTTTAGTTCTGTTTTAAATCGTGTTTTTTAAGTTTTTTAAACTATAATTTATTTTCTTATTTTTTAGTCTCGAAACGGAATCAAATGTAGCTTACATAATTGTAAACCAGTGAATCGATTGTTTGTATATCGTATGTGTGATAGTATATTTAAAAACAAAAACAAATTGGCAGATATCTACAAAACGAAAAATTTCTGGATCTATGTTTATATAACTTTTTTCTTCACTTTTACATGCAGAATATAGCTCCTGAAGTTTCTGCATAGGCCTATCGTCGTGAATCGCAATGTATATAAAGTTTTTAACGACACCCGAACACGTTTTCTGGGGACCGTGATCAGTGCTCACTTACTACACCGAACAAAATTATTGAGCTCCCGAATTTTCTGCATATCGTTGTGAATCACCCTGATTATAAAGTTTTTAATGACACCGAAAACGTGTTCTGGGTACCATGATCAGTGCTCACTTACTACACTCAACAAAATTAATATTGCATTGTCATCGGTCCTTAGTAAGTGTGCAAAGTTTCAAATCAATCCGACGTTTTGAAGGGGGTGAAAATCACGTCATGTTCTGGGGATCATGATCAGTTCTCACTTACTACACCCAACAAAATTAATATTGCATTGTCATCGGTCCTTAATAAGTGTGCAAAGTTTCCAATCAATCCGACGCGACGTTTTGAAGGGGTTGAAAATCACTTCGTGTTATGTGGACCATGATCAGTGCTCACTTACTACAACCAACAAAATTAATATTACGTTGTCACCGGTATTTGATAAGTGTGCCAAGTTTCAAATCAATCCGACTTTTTGAAGGGGGTGAAAATCACGTTCAAAGATTCCGTTACATAGATAGATATTTACCAAGCTAATAAAAGGGTTATAAAAAATGGTAATCATCATATTCTACTTGCAACTAAACACTAAATCGGTATTTTAATAATTAACTGTACTAAAATCCTAACTAGGCCGTCCACACGCCTACTTAATACGTATAGACGGGCCGTTAGACTATTTCTGAAATGTTTCTATTATAATGTTGGTTAAATCAAAGCCGGTGAGCTCAATTCAAAATATATACAAGAAATCGTGGGACTGCCGACAGAAGTGAAAACTGACATTAATACACATCGTTGGTTATATTGGTTTGACCATAGAACATGTTAGCGTGTTTCCGATGCCAAGCCATTTTGGTGCGTTTTGCTAGATTTTTTTTCAAAAATTCGCCAAATATAGTAATTATACCCCATTCTGAAGCTTGTTTGTAGGAAAAGGTTCGAAGAATTTATATATGCCAGTAAAAAATTGATTGTTGTAAAATTTACAAAGTTATTAGATCAAGAAACGAAAAATGTTCAGTAACGAAAGGAAAAAGTTAAACTTTAGGCCTACATAAAAGGTAGTAAAAATTTTTTGTATTTTTTTTTCAAAATTTACAAACGTTTTGTAATTTAGTTCTAAATAGAATTATATAAAAATATATATCAATTTCAAATTTCTTATTTTGAAACCACCAGTTTTGATGTTCCTACTACAAGGACTGGTAACAAAACTATGCCTAGTTTGAATAGTAATTTAATAATATATGCTTTGCCCAAAAATTAAATATTATTATAACAAAGTGTAGAGAAAAAATCAAAGAATTGAACTGTATACTTATAAATTATGATTCATAAAAGTGTGTGAATTAGCTGAACTTGAATCACAAAATGAAATCATATAAATAAACCTCTCGCGCATGTTTATTTGCGCATGTCTATACGAGGTTCCGTGTAAAATCCCGTTAAACTGCCACTTCGGAATCTTGAGAAAGTTGAGTTTTTAATTTCCCATTTGTCAGTATTTCTCAGCACTGTACGAACAAAACCGTTAGAGTAAATGTGGTTTGCTTTACACGAAACGGAAGATTGAACTTTTCTTTACAAATGTACATAAACAAATCTATATAAAATATGTAGAATTGTAAGAGATTATCTCATATGAAAATGTGCTGTTTCATTGGTTGAAAACTGTCCAATTGCAAGGGTTTACAGAAACCTTTATATTTGTAAAACTATAAGAGTGACGTCTGATTGGAAGGCAGTTTTAGAAAATTCAAATCTTGACGAATCCAAAGCCATCTTTATATTGTTATTGTCAAAGTGTTTCTGTCGAACGATATTGAGCTTAAGAGAACTGAGAAGTGACGTATTTGTGTACTTTCTTATTGCTTTCTCGCGCGGCATCAATTGATTTAGAAAACTGCAATTTTAAATCGATGACTACATGTTTTAGAACAAATTTGTAAATAGGAAGAATAAAGTTCAAATTATTTCCTTTCCAACGGTTTTTGTTTTGTTTCGATTAAATGGTTTTTTTTAGTGGGTGAAATATACAATACAGTCAGACGTTACAAAAGTGCTGTTTGTCTTGCTGAGGCGACACTATAGTGTTGTCTGCCGCTTGTAGGGTTAAATAAACCTTCCAGTGCCTTCATTACGACAATATATCCACTTTTTCATTCATTAATATTCAAGCCAGGCCTAGTTTACCTTGTTGACAAACTTCAATTTACATATTTTATCTCTGAAAGGTTAACAATTAATTACAGCGAGAAGTTATAATTAATCTGAGATCTGGTTGTATTGCGCATGAGCAAACTTTACTGTGTCACAAATTAGCATTTTGTCAACATATTCGCTGAAACGTTAAATAAATATTTTAATCAACTAGCTAAATATAACTAGCTCCTTTAGCTCATCTACTTCCCCAATTATAATTGTAACTAAACATTCATCCAGCAATTTTGTATGAACAATTGGTCGATTTAGAAAACAAAAAAATAAAAGTGAAAATCATTTTCATTCAAACGATTTTTGTTTTATTTCGATTTGGATGATTTTTAGTGGGTGAAATATTCAACACAAAGTAGAGCTGTCAATTGAGCAGTCAAAGAGGGCTAGGGTTAATCCGAAATTTAATCACTATTAGCATAGATCATGAATAATAAATAGATCTTGCATCCATACGGGGGCTGTGTGCCGGAAAAAGGTTGTCGCGAAATTAGTACATGATCGCGCCGCGAGGTAGCGCTAGGGAGAAAGCATTGGTAGCATTGGTGTTTCAAACAGCTTCCTTCGTTTCCCCAATAGATAGCGCCAAAAAAGTCGAATTTCCAGTGGAACAAAATATTGCATTGGATCGGAGTTCTATTAGGTTATCCAAATACAATGCTATTAGCGAATGCCCATAGGAAAAGTGAGCTTTTGCAGTTACCCTTATGGTAAGACCTAGGGTCGGTAGTAGCAAATGAGCAAGGATTATGGTCCCCAGAACACGTTTTTGGGTGTCATTAAAATACATATGTGTTCGCACTCTAGCGGCCGCATTTTAAGTCCGATTTGGTCCACATTTTTGCACATGTTAGTTGTCTACGTCGCTTGGACGAGTTCGTTAACCAACAAAATCTAACAACCGGAAGCACATTTATTGACCGGAAATAACTATATTTTTAGGTTTTCCTACTAGAATGAATTTTTTTTAGCTTTTTCTAAAAATATAAATGTAGAATGTTAATCTTTATTTTTGTTTTTCTACACGACCTTATAGCACGCTTGGTTTCCCAAAAATCGAACAAAACGTAAAATACCATAAAAGTAACCGGTCCAAAGCCATGTGGTGGATTTTATCGTGCATTTGGCGTGCGAAGCACGCAATGCTTTGTGTATTGAAGATACTTCCAATATTAGGAATGGCGTGCGAAGCATTTTGCAGCTATTCAGCACCGTCGTGAATAAACCTATAACCCAAATTGTTGGTTGAAACCCTAAAACATAGGCCAATAAACTTAGTTTTGGAAATTTGCTCAACTCACGTCAGCGGTTCAGCTGCGTGGTAGAATTATTTTAATCTTGTCCCATTTTACATTGAAATAAAAACAAACGGTACCAGGAACTTTCACTTACTTTCTCACAAACATATTTAAATTATTAACACGTTCACTCCTAAGGACGCACATGTGAGCTTGACACTGAACACTATGAGAAGTGGCCGACGCACAGTGCATTGTACGCCAACCCCCGTATTGGGAGTATTTTCAATACACAATACATTGCGTGTATCGCACGCCAAAACGCATATTGGGAGTATTTTCAATACACAATGTGTTGCGAGCTTCGCACCCCAACCCCCATATTGAGAGTATTTGACATCATAATATCATGTCACGCCAACTCCCGTATGTGACATCATAATTGTATTAAAGTAGGAAAGGGGACAGTACTTTAAAGTAGGAGAGTAAGTAATGCAAATTATTATTATTAGCTAAAAATAAAACTATTCAATCGATTTCGAACAAAATTTGCACCAAACATGTCAATTAGGCCTATATAGATGTACTATAAAAGGTTTTTTTTTAAGTTAAAAAACCCAAAAAATCTGATATTATTATTATTATGTAAACAAGAATGTTTTGAAAGATGGTAGGGTACATTAAGGGCTACAAAAAAGCAAATTTTTCAAAATCAAACCGGTGTTTTTGTTAAAAAAATAAGAGATTTTTTGGGGGTTTTTGGCCAAAAGTGGGTTGTTTTTAAAAATGTTTCAAAACCTTTTTTCGTGCATCCATACAGGCCTAATTGAAATGTTTGGTGGAAATTTGTTTGAAATCGATTGGATAGTTTTCTCTCTAGCTTTGTATACATACAGACATACGGACAAACATGTAAAAACCAGTTTTTTGTACTCAGGGGGTCCAAAAAGGATATTTCCACAAAAATCTCAATATCGATTTTTTTTTGCGATCACTATACTTTCTCTATACTACAGTATAGTGAGAAAGTAGAAATAACATAAATGGGATTTACTATAGTCCATGAAATAACGAAAAAATTTCTGATGAAACCAATATAACCAATTGTTTATATTCATGACAGTACCAACTTCTGTACTGAGCCAATACAGGTTTCTTAAAAATCTCCGAAAAAGGCTTATTTTATTATAATTTTAATATCTGTTAATAAAGTTAAAGTGAATTTATACAATAAACAAACAGTATTCTAAACGGAAATCTGTGTTTGGCTGTAAAAACTTTACGCAGTTTTCAAGTTGTAATGATTTTCAAATTACAAACTTAAACAAAATTGTTAATCTATATTCCACGAAAATATAAATTTCAACTTGTTAAGATCACGCTTCAACTGTGTTGGTTTTAAAATGTTTTACGTATTTAATTTAGCTGTCCCGGTTGAAAATAATTAAAATTATTAAAGACGTGGCGCTTTGAAAGCAGTCTTTGGGCAAATTGAGAAGTAATTTGAACGTAGACACAAGTTATGTCGTCAATTTAATAACGATTTGCGCTGTAAATACGGACGCTTCATTGTGAAGAGTAAACAAAGCTAAAACGTAAAATGTCTTAGGGGACTCACCCTTGAAAAAATCGATTTTGAGATTTTTACAGCTTTGGATAGCTTGTTTCATCACGTCCAATTTGATATATAACACATATACTTTCCTTTAAAATTCGAGTGTCAAAAAATATATTTACACAACTATGCACGTACATTTTGTATCAAGCAGCAAGTCACATAGCTTTGCTGGTAACTCCCAAACGTATATAGTATTATATTAGATATATTGTCATGGATATCACTATATTTGGAAGGATGTGGTTAGACCAGCTGCTTTGGAACTATTATCTCTGGTTATAGGTTAGTTTGTTTGGTGTCTGCTTTTGAAGTGGAAGTTATTCAATGTAAAGTATAAATATTGTTTGTGGTGTGTAACTTTCTGTGAGTTGTTATTGGTGAGTTTGATTGGTACTTAGTGAAACATTGTAATTTGTTTCTGAAAATGCCTAGAATAGGAAAAGTTTTCAAAAAAAGGAAAAATGTTGGATGGCACAGTAGGCCTAGGGCTGGTAACTTAGGCCTAACTTCAAACAATACTATACCTCCAAATCCAAGTTCAAGTAGGCCTAGTTTTGGCTCAAACTCAACTAAGAAATCCAGTGTTTCTAAAGAGAAACTTATGAGACACTCATTGGAGTATACTCAGTTTGAAGATAGTTCATTTCAGTATGATATATTAGATCTAGCAGTGATAGATAATTTGATTTCTGAAGTTGCTGTATGTAAACAGTGTGGGTCGTCATTGAAATTGACAGTTTCGAACAGAGTAGGCCTAGCGTTTACTTTAAATTTAGAGTGTGAAAATGATAAATGTAGTGAAAAAGCAAGCAAGGATAATAGTTCTAAAGCAACTGTAGAGAACAGTTAAAGATCTTATTACGATATAAACCTTCGCAATGTCTATGCGTTACGGACAATTGGTGTAGGTCAAGAAACAGGGCGAACACTAGCAGGTGTTATGAACCTAAGCCAGCCTTCAAAGTTTACTTTTTATAATAAAGTTTTACTTACTGCCACACATAAAGTATGTGTCGAGTCAATGAAAGAAGCAATTGAGGTAGCAGTTAGGCAAAATGATGGCTGCCGTGACATTGCCGCTGCGTTTGATGGCAGTTGGTAAAAACGAGGCTTTTCTTCCCTGAATGGCGTTGTAACCGCTACGAGCATATCTACAGGTCAAGTACTTGACGTTGTCATACTTTCAAAGTATTGTACTTGTAGATCAAAGTTCAACAACACTCATGACAAAACTTGCATTGCAAATTATTTTGGAACAAGTGGCGGGATGGAAGTAGAGGGGGTGCGACAAATGTTTAGTAGGTCCGAACCCAACTATAGTGTTAGATATAAATATTATTTAGGGAATGGTGACAGCAAAGGCTTTAGTGTAATTTCTAGTGAAAAACCATATGGTGAGAGTTGTGAAGTTGAAAAATTAGAATGCTTAGGCCACGTCCAAAAAAGGATGGGGAATCGCCTCAGAGCGTTCAAGCAAAAGAGTTAAAAAACTGTTTTGTCAGATGCAAAAACATTTGGAGGGCGTGGGCGATTGACAGACTCTGCCATTCAGTTGTATTATGGCCTTGCCATTAGGAGACATGCAGACAATGGAGTGCAAGAAATGAGAACTGCTATATGGGCCACATACTTTCATCTTGCATCGACCAACGAAAATCCCCAACACAATCTCTGCCCTAAGGATGAGACAAATACCATAAATCTATTATAGATGGAAATTCCTATGATCACAAGGAGCATACACATTTACCTTCTGTTTTGATGTTAGAAATTAAACATATTTTCAGAGACTTGGCAAATCCTTTACTTTTAGCTAAGTGCACGCATGGCGGTACCCAAAATGTAAGCGAGTCGCTGAACAATATAATTTGGTCTAGGATCCCAAAAAAAGTGTTTGTTAGGCTAGAGACTCTAAAATTAGGAATTTATGATGCAGTTTCTGGATACAACAAAGGAAATGTAGCAAAGTGTTTAGTATTTAAGGTCTTAGGCCTAAAACCAGGCAAAAACTGTGTGGCGGCAATGCAGTGCAGTGATCGTGTTCGAGTGAAACTAGCTGAAAAAGCCCTTGAAGAAATTGCTAAAAAGTGTAGGCAGGCCAACAGCTTGAAAAGAAAGGTTTTAGAGGAAGAATTTGAAGCAGATGAAGATGTGGACAATCCTTAATATGCTCCTGGACAATACTAAAAAGTAAGTTGCAAGTAAAACTTTTTTCAATTACGATTCTCCGAAAGTTGCATTTTTGAACACTTAGGTACATTTTTCTCTGGAAGTATTAGAGATAATGAGCTGAAATTTTGTACACTTATTTATAGGTTTATACTAAGCATTCAGATAAAAGATTATAAAAAAAAATTATTGTCAGTTTTAAAGCTTTTTTTTCAAAAAAAATAATCTTAAGATTTGAGGAAACATTAGTTTGTTTTGTAAAAAATTATTAAAAATCAACTTAGAACATAAAAAACTAGTGTAAATGAGTATGAAGGACCACTGTATATGTGTACCAAATTTCAGCATTACATCTCTGCAGGTTATTTATTAAAGTGTACCTAAGTTAACATTGTTCTTATATGGGAGGGCGAGTCCCCTTAATGAGCAGGGAAACGTTCGTAACAGAATCAAATTACATTTATCTTAGAAGTAATGATGGTACATTTAGTTTAATCTAAGCTTTTAACAATAAGTTGAATTGAGAACGTTGGCAAAATATTTACGATTATACAAATTTGACATTCTAAGTTGTAGTAAATAAGCCAGTTGTTGTTCTGACTCCGGTCTGTCAACACGTATTTACTTTGTGTTTGTCATATATAGTTTTTTTTGACATCTCATTTTCAGCTCTGAGATATACTACGCAGATGTTTAAGGTTAGTGGTAAATTTACTTCTGCTCGCTTTAGAATGCTGAAGTATTGAAATCTTGCGATGATTTTTATCCGTCTGTTTTCCTGTATACACGATATAAGCACTCACAAGCGTCGTAGAAAACTTCTGGCGGTATCAAAATCTTCGTAATTGTATTGCAGAGAGTTGAAAAGCTTTTGAGGCGTAGCGCGTCGGGGTCACGTTTTGGAGTCAATATTTTGAAAAATTTAGTAAAAATTATGAAAAAACTGTGTGGGGTATCGTTTTATATGTGTTTTTGTATGAAAAAAACGATTTTGACAGTTAAAAAGTCGTAACGCGTCGGTATCACGTTTTTGGGCCAAAATTTTTAAAATACTAGGTCATCATTTTGAGAATTCTGTGTGGGGATATCGTTTCATATGTTTCAGGGAACGGGAAAACTGATTTTGACAGTTAAAAGTCGTAGCTCGTCGGGGTCAAGTTTTTGGATCAAAATTTTAATAATACAGTGTGTGGTATCGTTCTATATGTTTCTGGGTACGAGAAACCCGATTTTGACGGTTACAAAGTCGTAGCTCGTCGGAATCAAGTTTTTGGATAAAAATTTTGAAAATTCAGTGTGGGATATCGTTTTATATGTTTCTGGGTACGAGAAAACAGATTTTTAAAAGTTGTAGAGCTTCGGAATCACTTATTTTGTAACTAAATGTAACAAATAAAAAGTAATTTTTAAATTTAATTTTCTTTCAATTCCTGTGTTCTGTCCGGACGAGGCGAAGTCTCGGAAAAGTGTTTCATCTTTTTACTAGTTTAGTTTTACATTTGTTTTGAGTCTTTTGATAGCGGGAGTTGATTAGTAGGTATCACCGAAAAATCGTGTATTGATTTTAACACAAAAATAATTGCAAATGCCCGAATAACCGTTTATACAAAAATTTAATATCCATCTCGAATAGATGATAACTTCAAACAGGGAAAATGAACGAAGTTAATAACTCACTTGCATTACATAATGTATATTAATCACGTATACTGTATACAACATAAACAGGGAATGACAGATCTCAAGTGAGGAAACAACTTACACTGAAATACCTGTTTTGCATTTTTTTATAGATGTGAATTTTTTACAATTTTTAATCTAAGAACATTTTGTCTTTCGTATCCCAATATCTTAGTTTCTTCAGCAATTTTCAACTTTAAAAATAATTAAATAATTTTACAAGTCTTTTGAAAGAAAATATTTGTTTAAACAAAATTTTGACCATTTTCAAGATTGTGAAATTAAATTTAAAAACAAAATTGTCCACATATCCCAAGTTTTTAAATTTAAAGTATAATAAAGTTCAAGTCTAGAATGAATTACACATGGGTAATTTCTGAAAACTAGAGATAACATTTTGTATCCAAACTTTGTGCATGGAGAAAATAATTAAATTGTCATTAGTTATTATATTTAAGAAGAATGACAAATTATAACCAATAAGTAATCTTTACCATGAAAGTTTAATAAATACAATC
>JAGFPH010002035.1:22350-34598 GCA_018207615.1 Philaenus spumarius
TATAACCAATAAGTAATCTTTACCATGAAAGTTTAATAAATACAATCTAGAAACGTTAAATGTAAGCAACATATATACTGGAGACTATCATTTGCTTGAAACCTTGCAATGATTGTGTACTAATTATATTTTTTAGGAATAAAATAACTTTACTATTATTAACGTATTTAGGTTCGCTCCACAATCATGTACATGTTACTTTTTATTTTTGAAGTGATAACTTCTATTGGCACGTTGGACACTTTCACTTAACTATGTTTCTGAAATCTCGCGTCACGCAAACTTTTTGCGTTGACACAAGTCAGATCGTGAAGAGGGAATAGATGATACATAGTACATAACAAAACGTTATTATAATATTAATATATTATAATTATTATATTATAATTATGCAATTTCAAAATAGGATATCATATATTTTGACAATATATTGACTTGTGTAATTTGTTGACCTTTATTCTCCTCTAATATTAATACTGATAAAAATATAAATCGGTCATAGAAGTTATCACTTCCAACGTGTGGTCTTAAGCACATCCAATGTTTTTAGATTTTAATTTTAAATCAAATGTCATGGACTAAACCAATATAACCAATGACAGTTTTCATTTCAGTACTGAACCAACTCAGGTTTCTTGAAAATCTTCGAGAAAGGCTTAGTTTATTATAATTTTAATATCTGTCGTTAAATATTACAGTCAAACAACTAATTTGTATTAAAAATTTAACAACGTAATTTTAGGTTAGGCCTATACTGAACTAACACGCGTTTCTCTAATGCATTTACATTCATTACCATAGCAACCAAGTTAGCAAATTTATACATTTAAATAAAGAGAAAGCACTATGTCCATTTTAGAGATGTCACAAGTACACTAATTTAACACAACCTACACTATTAGGAAATACAATGTCTATTTCTTTGGCGTGACTAAATCCATACACCTATATCAACTGCCTGTTTTACTTCGTCGATTTATTCTTATTTTACGATCAGCTGTTATATTAAACGTCTGGTTTATATTAGTACGTGTGTATAACAACGAAAAAGAAGAAATCATCGACGATATTGAAAACGATACTAACAAAGAAGTTTTCACTTCAAAAGTAAAAAAGCACCGCGTATTTTTACAGGAACATATATTCTGTCCTGAATGTTTCAGTTTCTATTTTTAGCAAACTTTAAATAATTTATGAAACTGGTGGAATTGGTTGTACAACCTCAAATCAGACAAATCCCTCCGAGTCTGTCTACTCTTATAGCTTACTAGAAGAAACCACTGTGTGCTCCGCACGCCAACCCCTGGAACATTCAATACACATAATCATGTTATCTTTTCTTTATAATAAAAGTGTAGGAATAATAATAACCCCAAAGGTAAGATGGTAAATAATGTTAAATGTTCAAAAAAAATTATTTTGCATATTTAATACACTTTATATTTTATACGCTTTAGTAAAAACCCAACCTAAAAGTTAGAAATACAAATAATTGCTTCAAAGTTTGAAATCAGCTGTTAACGGAAATATTGGATCAAACAGCTGTTTTATATGTTATTTTATTCAATTGGTTGCTATGGTAATAAATGTAATTACATGTGTTAGTTCATCAGTAACCATGTGAACTAACCTCAGATTTATTCCGACTAAATTTACAAATATTAAAATAAAAAATGTTGTTATCTACATGAGTTATAGCCTATGTTAGGGATAGTGTAGTTTTTTATTATTAAACTATTTTTCAATCGGTTTAGTAGTTCTAGAGGCCCTCCCCCCTGCATACAAACATATTTTACCTCTTTATAATATTAGTATAGACACAGTTTATTCGCATAAAGGATCCAACATAACTTTACAGCAAAGATATACTGCTAGCCAGTAACCAGGTTCAAGCCTATGCAATCCGTATCGGAGTTTCCTATTATAGAGGTAGTTTGGACTAACACCCTTTCCCTCCCGGCAACTCTGCTTCCTTATTCGTACACAAGCTTAACTATTATTCCTCTAGAGAAAAAATCAGCTAAATTAATTAAAATTATAAATTAGTTTTCTTGCCATTAAAATGGGATTACAGAGTATCGGTAAATTACAATACTTGGTCGTTACAGACCACAGATTCTTGTTAAAATGTAATGTAAATTCAATCTGACAAATAATTGAATCTAGTTTGTGTTGACAGTTCTGTTGGATTTGAGGTAAACATTTATACTTGCTGAATTTAATTATCGTCTCGGCTGTGTTCGGTACGATTACAAATAATGCTTTAAATACTTGTTAGCGAATATCCATAGGAAAGATGAGCTATTGCAGTGACTCTTACGGTGAGGCCTAAGGTCGTGAGTGGTCAATGAGCACCGATCATGGTCTCCAGAACACGTTTTAGGGTGATAAAAATTGTATGCACAGAGTGATGCAAAAGTACGCAACCCTTTCGTAATTTGAAACCTGATACAGTATTAACTCCAAACTTTCAGGATATATTGTGCAAGTTCTGCACGTTTTAGGGGTACGCTTGAATTGCCTTACCCGGTTAACGGGTGGGGGAGGTTTCAATTCGAAAATTTTAAAAAGTAACACTTATTGTGTAATACCTCATTTTAAAGCTTTTGTTAAGAAGAGGAAATTTATGTAAAGCAAACACCTCTTCGATGCACCGATCCAAAATGGCTGAACCAAGAAGTTCAGATTTTATGTAGAATACAATACATAAACCCCCTCCCCTTAACCGAATAAGAATATGACAAAAAATCTTGGGAATAAATTTTTTTCTAATCATAATTAATGTAGTTTAAAAAAATGTGCATTGTTTCTTTATCTTAAAATGAATACACATCTAATTTTATGTAGAATACTAGTAAGCCCCAGTGAAAAATCACAGATTAGTTAGATCAGAAATAGGCCTACATGATTTTAAAAAAATATATAAACTATTTAAAAACAACAAACTTTATCTAGATCTACCTATGATGGCGGTGATTTTTAACTCGGTAATTCTGTACAATTTTAAGAATTGTGAAACTGTAGGCCTATTTGTTAAAATTTGTATTTATATCCTATTACTTTAAATGAGCAATTCTTGTATCTATCTTTGTATATGTCGCGGATCTCGAAAACGGCTCTAACGAATTCAAAGAAATTTTGTATTTAGGTGTAGTTTTGATTTTTTGTACACCCATATAGTTGTATTTCGTGTAAAAACGCATTTTTTTAGAAAATCTAATTTAAAAGCTGAAAAATTTTAACATAGGGTCTTATGGGTTGCCAAGTTGGTTACAAAATAACAAGGAAATTGTAAATAAAGCGATAAAAACAGCTGTTTATAAACAAGCCAATTTATACTGTTTTCAGCTGGTCATTGAATAGTTTTTAATTACTGTTAAAAACCAAGCTAATGTATACTGTTTTAGCAAGTAGTAATTTGAATAAATTGGGCCTGATTTAACAATTTATTTTGTCAAAAAAAAAGGTAAACTTGGCAAAGATGGATAAATTCTAGTAGTCAATTTTGTAATATAGGCCTGGCTCATTTCTGAAACATAGTATTTGAGATTATGTTAATCCTGCAATAATTTTTACTATATTTAGGACTGGTTTCAAAACTTTAGTTGACAGAAGATAGTAGAACTAGGACTAAAATCGTAATGAAAGCCTCTCACGTTTCTAAAGCATGTATTTGAGGTTATAAATAATCTTGTAATTACTGTTAATATATTTAAGCCTGGTTTCATAATTTTACAAACCTATGTACAAACGAGGCAAAGATTAACGAGATTGTTTAGTGAATTTTCCAACTGCGAGCGAAGCGAAGCAGCCATCTGTGGCCGAAGGCCGAGGTTGGGTAGGGACGCGAAGCGTTAGAGGCAGAGCCCCTAGTTCATTATTATATAGCCAAATAAAGATAAAAATATTATATTTTAATTGCTTTCTAATTTCATATTGATAGATCAAATGATTTAGAAGTTATCTTATCTTCTAAAGCGAGAGATAATTGTCTGTCTGCTAAATGGATCTGGAATCTCCGCCTAAGGATTTTTGATTTTTTGATTTTATATGGGGCTTTTGGCCACGATAAATCGATTGGAAATGGTCACCAGTCTGGGAAAATTCGTTTTCTACGTCTTTTTATTAAATTAAAAAATGAAATTTGTCCATTTTAAACAATACAAAGCACAGCCGATGCAAATGTTTTCAATGTCATTACAATAATCATCTGTTTTCTTTTAAACGAAGCACAGCTGATGCAAATGTTTTCAATGCCATTACAATAATCATCTGTTTTCTTTTAAACTGTATTTTATTAGAGGTAAGCCTAATGTTGTATCTATTTACAGTTACCATGGCAACGAATACTTCTGCTAAATAAACATACCCTTTATGTAGTTGTTTAATGTTATAGGCCTAACCTAAACAATGTTCACGGAAATTTGCAATAATAGTTATTGACGTGAGCGAACTAGGCCCTGTTTATAATCGAGCTTTAGCTCGGTCTCCTGGTACTTAATATTATAATGAAGAAATTAATAATGGAATATATTTATATGTTATACGAAGATGTACGAATGTTTCCGAACTTAAACGAATGAGTATCTTATCTGTAAACTTGTACAAATGAATATATTGATAATAAAATGATGTATTTATATTTATTTTATAACCTCAATGCAAATCTTATAACGTATTATATACTACGTTAGTTCTTTAACCCATGTTTAAAAAATCAATTTTGCAAGACTTATATTGATTGAAGTTGCAAACATAACCCCAAAGTATAACCTACGCTAGGTTTTGTTTAAGTATTACATATGTTGGGCGAAATCAGCTGTTGTATTATGTTACGTACACGTACACTCGCTTTTATAGGACTTGACAATACGTAGAAAAATGGAAAAATGTGAACTTCTTGGTTCCGCCATTTTGGATTGGGGTATCGGAGAGAGGTTTACTTTACACCAATATTCTCTTCTCAACGAAGGCTTTAAAATGAGATAATACACAATAAGTAAAATACTGTAAGGTTATTTTGTTTACATGGTGTTTCCAGCATGCAAGGCGTTTTTAATTTGTAATGGCTATTCGGAATTGTAATATCTTCAAGTTTCGGGGGTTCCACCAGATCCGACTTACGGATCAAAAATTAGTTTGGCATGTGACGTGAAGAACTAGGCAGAAATAAGTACAGGGACGTTTTCACAAAATAGTTAAACATATTCTGAAAATTTCTAAAAACAGTTCCTGCAATGGTTATTTTTCACTAATTTTAGATACATGTAAATTTGATACAATTAATTCCTACTCAATTTATAATTCCAAATTAAAGTTTGCAATGAAAGTTTACATCCGCCTAAGGAGAGCGGTGCTAGTTATTTAATCTCTTTCTCTCCTAACCTTTAAATCTATGTGTCTTATTTTAATTATTGATTTTGAAATTACTTCTAATTACTAATACACAATAAAATTTTTAATTTAAACTCTGACACCTCTTCTTTCAATTAATCATTATTTGAATTAATCACTATAGTACTAGTTTGATTACAAAATCTTATTATATATTATTTATATGAATGATATTAAGTTGCATTGGTGACTGATTTCGAGTACTTATGAGGTGTTTTAGAACCCTCTCTTCAGTTAATCCTAATAATCCAGCCCCAATACAATTATTTATTAAATAATGATTATTTATCTTATTTTTGATTCATTTTAATGTTACTTCTGATACAATGCTTTGGATATGATTTCGTTTGCTATTTAATTTTAACCCTCGAGATGTGTTTTAACAATCAAATGAAATTGTATAAATACTTACATAATTTGGTATTTCCTAATTAACACACACGGCACTTCCACTGGATAGATTTATTTATTTTACACTTCACTACTGCACTCTATTCCATGGTTTTGATGGTTCCTGGATCTATTTCATGTGTTTAGCTTGACTGAAACCTTTGTTTGATGATGATATTTTAGTTGGATGATTTGTCTTTTGTTAATTACAATAAAGTTACTTTATTAAATGATTAATGTTAAATAAAACTGATGCATCTTGAAAGGTTTGGTCTAGGTGATGATTGCTTGAATTTTAGTTGGTGACAGACCTCGTGTCCTCTCTAAAATTTCCCCACCTCACCGTATCACACATTTTAATTCTTCTTTGATTGGACTATTTGAATTTTATATTGTTCTGATTGGCTTTTCAGTTTTACACATTTGGCAGTATTTATCGCGTGTCTGCCCTCATATATTCACATAGAATAATGCATAGTTGTGTTTTATGTTTTAAGTAATCCAAGCTGGAACATCCGCTGTAACTTCCTGTTGAAATAATATTACTCACAAAGCTAGTCTGGCCTGTTTCTATAGATTAATTTATTATTTATAGACAATACACTACTATTTTGTTCTTGATACTTAAAAAACTCATACTATTAGGCTAGATCAGAATATATTTACTAGCGAATTTCCATAGGAAAAATGAGCTATTGCAGTGGCCCTTATGGTAAGACCCAAGGTCGGGAGTAGCAAATGAGCACCGATCATGTTCACCAGACCACGTTTTGGGGTGACATTAAAAATAATATATGTAACATATAGATATGTTTATATGTGGTTCCACTCTAGCGGCCGCATTTTAAGTCCGATTTGGTTCAAATTTGGTACACATGTTGGTTGTCTACGTCGCTCGGACGAGTTCGTTAGCCAAAAAGTCCAACAACCGGAAGCACGTTTTTTGACCAGAAGTCACTATTTTTTTAGATTTTTCCCACGAGATTGAATTGTTTTTAGACTTTTTCTACAAATATAAATGTAGGATGATATTATGCACATTTTGTTTTTTTACGCGACCTTATAGCTCGCTTGGTTCCCCCAAAATCGATCAAAACTTAAAATACCATAAAATTACCGGTTCAAAGCCATTTGGTGGATTTTACCGTGGGGTTGGCGTAAGAAGCACGCAATGCATTGTGTATTGAAAATACTCCTAATATGCGGAATGGCGTACGAAGCAAGCAATGCTTTGTGTATTGAAGATACTCCCAATATGCGGAATGGCGTGCGAAGCACGCACTGCACTGCGTATTGAAAATACTCCCAATATGCGGAATGGCGTTTTTTGACCGAAAGTAACTATTTTTAGAGATTTTTCCTCCGAGAGTGATTTTTTTTAGAGTTTTTTTATAAAAATATAAATGTAGGATGTTATTCTACACATTTTGTTTTTTTACGCGACCTTATAGCTCTCTTGGTTCCCCCAAAATCGATCATAACGTAAAATACCATAGAAGTACCCGGTTCAAAGCCGTGTGGTGGATTTTACCGTGGGGTTCTCGTGTGAAGCACGCAATGCTTTGCTTATTGAAGATACTCCCAATATGCGGAATGGGGTGTGAACCATTTTGCAGCTATTCAGCACCGTCGTGAATAGACCTATTTCCCAATTTGTTGGTTGATCTTTAATTAGAAACATCAAATATTGTGGGTTTTAATCGTGATGTTAGTAAAATATTATTTTAAACGTATTTATTGTTTCATTAAACGTACAAAACTAAATAGGTACTGTAAGTATTGGTAAGTAAACACTAATACTTGAATACACATTATCCTATAAACTTAATTTTGGAAATTTGCTCAACTCACGTCAGCGGTTCAGCCGCTTGGTCGAATTATTATGAATTTATTTCAATTTAGTATATAGTTATTTATAGTATACTAGCTGACCCGTGCGAATATTTCGCAAGTTCGGAGTAGGCCTACATTTACCTGATTTACCACGTTGATTTAATTCAGTTAATTAAGTTTATTTATTTACATTGGTTTATAAATAACAGTTTCCCTATACAATCTTACAGTGTAAACAATCTAACAGCTGTCATGCTAGTTAAACAGATGGTTAGTAGATGGCGCCTTTCATTAGGAACATACAGAGTATAATATAAAAGTTTTTAAATCAATTTTTGTTATTAAAACATGAATTTTAAGCTGTTTGTCTATTTTTCCCGTGTGGTGGTTAAGGAAAGCTTTAAAATGATGCCTCATTCATGTAATTTGATGATGTATTAAGGAAGTTATGGCGTACCGACAAAAAAATAGTCTTGAGAAATAATATGCGATTATTATAATTATTTCGTTCTTGATGATGATAAAGACATTGGGTATTGGTGTTTCAAGTATTGGTTGTTACTTACCAATACTTACAGAACCTGTTTAGTTTTGTACATTTAATGAAACAATAAATACGTTTAAAATAATATTTTACTAACATCACGATTAAAACCCACAATATTTGATGTTTCTATTTAAAGATAAACCAATAAATTAAATAACAGCAAGAACACTTGAACCTTGAAGTGCTTGAGAGCTTTCTTAACTTTAATCTCCAACGCAAATAACATTTTCATTATTTATAAAAGTAAAGTTGATAGTTTGAAATACTTTCTGCGGCTCTGTTTGTCTTCAAACAAATACCAAATCTCAGAAGGACCATTTTTATTTTTTACCCATTTAGAACTTTTATTTATGTAATAGCAGTACAAATAGTTAAAAATATTTACCCATGAACCATTTCTGTAAATTAAAATCAAATCTATAAACTTTTTTTACAAAATATGCCTCGCTAATTAAAACCTCGATTAAAACGACAATATGTGTTCTTGTGCATAACATGTTAGTGTATGTATGTTTATAGCAGGGAGGCATACGAAATAAATATAAAACATACATACAGTTGTGATTGTTCTAAACTATTACCAAGAAAATATTGTGTTGATGGTTCGTTTTACTTTCTCACTATATAGTATAGAGAAAGTATAGTGATCGCAAAAAAAAAAACGATGTCGAGATTTTTGTGGAAATATCCGTTTTGGGACCCCTGAGTCCAAAAAAGTGGTTTTTACAAAATGTCTGTCTGTTGTCTGCAGGTCTATGTCTTTATGTCTGCTGTCTGTATGTATACAAAGTTAGAGAGAAAACTATTCGAACGAATTCGAACAAATTTGCACCAAACATGTCACGAAAAAAAGTTTTGAAACATTTTGAAAAACAACCCTCTTTTTATTGCACAGTTATTATTGTTTTAAAAAAATCTGCTCTATCGGTTTTGATGAAATTTTGCTTATTTGTAGCCCTTAATGTACCCTACCATATGCAAAAAAACTGCATCTTTCTAAAAACTCTCGTTTAGTAAGTAATAATAACTGATTTTGGGGGGGTTTTAGGGATAAAAAGGGGGTTGTTTTTCAAATTTGTTCCAATCATTTTATCGTGCATTTATACAGGCTTAATTGACTGTATGTCTGTTATCCATACAAAGCTGGAGCGAAAACTATTCTATCGATTTCGAACAGATTTGCATCAAACATGTCAATTAAGCCTGTATAGATGCACGAAAAAAGGTTTTACAAATTTTGAAAAACAGCTCTCTTTTTTTCCAAAACACCCCAAAAAATCAGTTATAATTTTTTATAAAAAAAACGCTCCAACGATTGTTATAAAATTTGCCTTATTTGTAGCCCGTAGCTTATGTGCAAAAAACAGCATCTTTTAAAAAATTCTCATTTAGCTAATAATAATAATATCTGTTTTTTGGGAGATTTTTGGCCGAAATGGGGATTGTATTTCAAAATTTGTCAAAACCTTTTTTCGTTCGTCTATGTAGGCCTAATTGACATGTTTGGTACAAATTTGTTCGAAATCGATAAAATAGTTTCCTCTTTAGCTAATAATAATAATTTTTATTACTTACTCTCCTACTTTAATGCACTATTATGAAGTCACAGTTGGGGTTACATAAAGGCGTTGGCTTCGCAATTCATTTTGTATTAAAAATACTCCCATACGGGGGTTGGCATGCGTAGCACGCAATGCATTTTGTATTGAAAATACCCCCAATACGGGGGTTAACGTGCGAAGCACGCAATGCATTGTGTATTGAAAATACTCCCAATACGGGGGTTGGCGTGCAATGCACTGTGCGTAGGCCGCTTCTCATAGTGTTCAGTGTCAAGCTCACATATGCGTCCTTAGCAGTGAATCTGTTTAGTAATTTAAATATCTTTGTGATAAAGCATGTGCCAGTTTCTGGCACCGTTTATTGTTTAAATAACTCTCTACATAAAAAATGTTGTTTCTTTGTCTCTATTCGACCGATTTCAACAAAAATTTCACATTTTTTATCCATACTAATGCCAGGAATGTTTAAAAATTAAATTTACTACAGTCTAAAGGATTTAAATGGGTTGCTACCCATATAAAATACATATAACCTCCTACACGCTATTAAGTTAAATTATGTAATATTATTCTTACGTCATATAAAAACCATTCGATTATTATTAGAAGAGATTAAATGGTAGGCTACTACTCTAAATTAAGTGATAAATGATAATTTATACACTTGCCTTTTCTATATGCTCAAAAACTACTCAACTAAATACATAAAAAATTTCACAATTTACCGATATTAGTACTTGGATCGTTTAGAGTATATGGTCACACTTATATGGTCATTAAAATCAAAGAAATTAAAATGGGGTATCTTCCTCAATACAACAAAAATAAATTGCACTAATTTCATATGATTATATACATACATTTGTTATACTGCTCTCAGTCCAATATCTCTGTAATCGGTGACAACCGTTTCGCATATTTTATTCAGGCATTGTCAAACCGAATTTTTGTTCTTTTGCGTTCAATTTAAATGCGCGTCAACTTTAAAATGCACGTAATAAGAGGTCAGTCGGTATATTTAGAAATGTTGTTTACTTTCTCACTATACTATAGTATAAGAAAAGTATAGTGAACGCAAAAAAATCGATGTTGAGATTTTTGTGAAAAAATCCGTTTTTGGACCCCCTGAGTCCAAAAGTGGTTTTTACAAAATGTATGTCTATCTGTCTGTATGTATACAAAGCTAGAGAGAAAACTATTCAATCGATTTGGAACAGATTTGCACCAAACATGTCAATTGTACCTGTATTGATGCACGAAAAAGTTTTGAAAAACAACCCCCTTTTTGGTAAAAAAATCCCCAAAAAATCAGTTATTATTTTTTTATAAAAAAAACTGCTGCAACGATTTCGATAAAATTTGGCTTATTTGTAGCGCTTAATGTACCCTACCATGTGCAAAACACCGCATCTTTCTACAAATTCTCGTTTAGCTAATAATACAAATAATAATAACTGATTTTTGGGGGTTTTTTGGCCAAAAAGGTGATTGTTTTTTAAAACATTTTAATACCTTTTTTCGTGCACCTATACAGGACTAATTGACACGTTTGGTGCAAATTTGTTCGAAATCGGTCGCATAGTTTTCTCTCTAGGTAATAATAATAAAATTTATTATTTAATTATAATAATAATAATAAAATTATTATTATTACTCGTACTTTAATGTATCCCCTCTCCTACCCCTCCTACAATTATGAAGTCACAGTGAATCTGTTAATCTGAATAATTTTAAAATGTTTGTGAGAAAGTATGTACTAGTTTTTTGGTACCGTTTATTTACTCACCCCAGATTACCTATGTGGCGTCATTTGCAAAATGGCAGTATCTGACAAAATAGGTGCGTGTTCTTAACCCCCCTCCCAGTGCCTTCCCCCCTCCAACCCCAGTTGTCAGTTGCACAGTTTCGCTGTCACAAGTAGTCCGCATCCCTGTTTTCTTGAGCTCGCAAGTGACAGTGTAACTTTTTAATTAATGCACCAAACACATAGAGAAAAAACTTTAGAATTTTACTAAAAAAATGTAGTAAAACTCAAGTATTTACCATAAGTATATTTTAAAAAATATATAAAAAATTTGTATACGATTTAAATTTTTTTTCAAATTTCTCGTTTTCTATTTTTAAATAAAAAGTAGTCTGCTTTTTTATTACTTTTTTTTATTGAATAGTTTAATGTTTAACTATTTTTTGAAGTTACACTTCTTTGCGCCCGTTGTAATCGGGATGGGGTGTCGGTTGAGAAACCGCGTCACGCGTTAGGAGTAAAATCCGGAAAGTGCCTTTTTATACCTTTCTTCGTATATTCGTATACTTTCCTATACATCAAAACGTCGGATTGATTTGAAACTTTGCACACTTATCAAAGACCGATGACAGTGCCATATTAATTTTGTTAAGTGTAGTAAGTGAGCACTGATTATGGTCCCCTGAACACGTTTTCGGCAGTCATTAAAAATTTGATGTACATGGTGATTTACGACGATATGCAGAAACTTCGGGAGCTCATTAATTTTGTTCGGTGT
>JAGFPH010002035.1:34698-44832 GCA_018207615.1 Philaenus spumarius
GGTGGGGGTTGGGGGTCCGGAACTGACCTACATCTTAGATTTTAGGTACCTTTTACAATTAAATTTATAGAATTTGAATAATAAGGTTATAATAATTGAATAGGTTTTACACGCCAACCCCACGGTAAAATCCACCACGTGGCTTTGAACCGGGTACTTTTTTTTGGTATTCTACGTTCTGATCGATTTTGGGGGAACCAAGCGAGCTATAAGGTCGCGTAAAAACAAAATGTGCAGAATAACATCCTACATTCATATTTTTAGAAAAACCTCTAAAAAAATTATTCTCGTAGGAAAAATCTCTAAAAATACTTACTTTCGGTCAAAAAACGTACTTCCGGTTGTTGGATTTTTTTTGCTAACGAACTCGTCCGAGCGACGTAGACAACCAACATGTGTACCAAATTTGAACCAAATCGGACTTCAAATGTGGCCGCTAGAGTGCGAACACACATATACATAAATATGATTTTAATGACACCCCAAAACGTGTTCTGGGGACCATGATCGATGCTCATTTGCTACTCGCGACCTTGGGTCTTACCATAAGGGCCACTGCAATAGCTCATTTTTCTCATGGAAATTCGCTAATAACCTTGAGGAACACCTTTTAAAATGGGACACTTCGCTGCGAAATGAAATATGTCTTGTACTTCCATTAAATTACTTAAAGAACAGTTATAATTCCCCCCCCCCCACTCAAGGTTTGTAATTTAGATGTAATAATTCCCCTCTGCATTTTAGAACCCATTTAATTGTGGTGGTAGTGCGAACATTTTGAAAATAACTCATAAGAAATCTATGTGAGAGCCTTGTACTGTGTCCCGATGTTTGCAACTTCCTATAAGTTGAGAAGATATCGGGGAAATCCTTATGATTGAATGTTGTAATTGAAATAGAACAGTTTCTGCAATATTGCAGTTGTGCGCCGTGTACAGTTGACAAATGCAAATGGGAAATCATTTAAAATACAAAACTCATCACTTAAACAGAAAGTAGTAAAACTTTTGAAAAGCAGCTTCACATGCACTTGACATTATAACTTGTTTCTATTCATGTAGTGTCGTGTATCTATCGGTAGCAAAAGTAAACAAGTTTTAAAATATTGCTTTGCCACACGGGGAAAGTTATTTTAAGCAAACTTAAACGTTATTGACTCTTGTGGTGAGACCTAAGGTCGGGAGTGGTCAATGAGCACCGACCATGGTGCCCAGAACAGTTTCGGGGTGTAAAAAATATATATACATGTATGTACATGGTGATTTTTTTAAGTGGGCCACCTTAGAGATCTCAGACAGTATTAATTTTACATTAAACTTTAAATGGGGGAACTTTTTCTTGTTTTTTGATAAATTAAATATATGTAGTTAAACTATTTTTGTAAATGGCCGCCATTTTCCAATATGGTGGTCACCTTTGAAATTCTTATGGAAACCGATATTTTTATTCTTGGTGTGTTTTTGATAAACTTAACCGTTTAGCCGCTAGGAGCTCTGAAAGTTTCAGAAACTCTTATTTCAACAATTATTAAAGAGGCATGTTTTCCATTTGCAAACAATAAAATTTAACTCAAAGTGCAATATTTAAAAAAAATGGAATGTTAAAAAACTGTTGCAATTTCACAATTACTTTATTTTATACAAAAAAACTTACTTAAATTACTGTTAAGAAATCGCTAACGCAACCACTGTGTATTGTGCTAGAAGATGTATTTATGTGCGCACACATGTATTTATGAAGATGGAGGACACTTAAGGAAGTCATAATTAATCTTATCTGCCTTTTTGTGTCCCAAAACATTTTTTTGCCATGATACAAAGAAGTTTCTTACAATACCATGTATGCTTTACGACGTAGGAGAAGAAATTTGTAAAAATAGGTATAGTACAGTTGTCATACAAGCTATTTAGCAACTTTTAAGTAAATTTTTTGTATAAAATAAAGTATTTGTGAAATTGCAATAGCTTTTTAACATTCCATTGTAAAAAATATTGAACTTTGAGTTAAATTGTATTGTTTGTAATTGGTAAAACATGCCTCTTTAATAATTGTTGAAATAAGAGTTTCTGAAGCTTTCAGCGCTCCTAGCGGCTAAACCGTTAAGTTAATTATAAAAACACCTAGAATAAAAAAGTCTTATAATTGCTTCTAAAATTTAAATCCGTTATAAAAAATAGGGGTTTCCATTGGAAATTTAAAAGTTGACCACCATATTGGAAAAGGGCGGCAATTTACAAATATTTGAACTACATATTTTAGAATTTCTCAAAAAAACAAGGAAAGGTTCCTCGTTTAAAGTTTGCTGTAAAATTAATACTTTCTGAGATCTCAATGGTTGCCCACTTAAAAAAATCACTCTGTATGTCTTCGCACTCTTAACGACGTACAGATACCGGCGCGAATGCTGGTACTTGAGCAAACCGCTACTAACCCGACTACAAACACCAGTAACCGGTACATCTCTGTTTAACACGTTCACTGCTAAGGACGCAAATGTGAGCTTGACGCTGAACACTATGAAAAGCGGCCGACGCACAGTGCGTTGCACGCCAACCTCCGTATTTTGAGTATCGTCAATACACAGTGCATTGCGTGCTTCGCACGCCAACCCCCCTGAACGACTTTATAGACCGTCTAGTTCCTCAAAAATCAATCATAACGTAAAACACCATAAAAGCTTTAAAATCCACGTAAGGAATTTCGGGGGGGGGGGGGGGGTTCTTACCCCCTAATCCCCACCCCTGGCTTCGGTCTTGTGTCAGCCTAACACAGAGATTCTCAACCGTTTTGCAGTTGCGTATCCCTATCCAACCCCGGACTCTAGTGCAAGTCTAGAGTCAGTAATGAGAAATCAGTATAGCAATAGGGTTAGTAATAAATACACTTGAAAACTATATGAGTATTAACAGAAAGTATTTTATTAATAAAAACAAAATTGAAAAAGTATTCTGCCATTAGTTTTGTTGTAATAAAAAAATACTTTAGATTGTAAACGCTTCCGTCACTTCTTTTACTTGCAATTTATATAGTGGCAAGGCCGTAGGCATGGAGGGGGTTGGGGGTTAGGTGGTCAACCCCCCAACCCCGAAATTTAGTAGTACAAATTAATACTAGGTTTAAAAAGTGCAAATTAAATTACAATAATTAATTAAATAAAAAAACAATTTTTAATATAACACGTTTTTAAAATGAAATCGGGAAGTTAGTTTAAACTCGATTGCAAAATTCAACCAGGACAGACAGACAAACAGACAGACAGACATGTCGGAAACCTAAATCCGATTGAATGTTGTATTGTTATTCAGTTCTGACCTATATTTAAAATTTCAAGTCTCTAGCTCATCGGGAAGTTAGTTTAAACTCGATTGCAAAATTCCACCCGGACAGACAGACAGACAGACAGACATGACAGAAACCGAACTAATAAAAACGTGTTAAAATAGTCAACACAACAGAGGATAAAGCAACATATTTTAAATCATTATGCATTGCATGCATACTGATATTTAGATTTACTTGATTAAACTACAACGTACAATACACATAGAAGCAGTAGGTTACAGCCTTACTCTCTTGTGAGCTTGATCTTATCTAAAATAGGAAAACAATGAAGGTTCAACAAAAATACTTTACTCTAACCAAACACGCAATGTATTGTGTATTGAAAATACTCCCAATACGTAGGTTGGCGTGCGAAGCACGCAATGCTCTTTGCATTGACTACTCTCCCAATACGGGGTACGCGTGCGAAGCACGCAATGCAATGTGGATTGAAAATACTCCCAATACGGGGTTGGCGTGCAATGCACTCTGCGTCGGCCGCTTCTCATAGTGTTCAGTGTCAAGCTCACATGTGCGTCCTTAGCAGTGAACGTGTTAAAAGGGTTTAAATTCAAATCCCCGGTCCTGACCTGACCCCCCTCCCCACCCAATATTTTTAATGAAATTTGGCCCTTTATTAATTTCCATGTAATTTTAGAGCTTTAAAATAACGGGAGTGCCCAATTAAAACTTATTTGTACCCTTAACGGTTCTAAAGTTAGCAATTGTAACATTTTAGGTGGACACTGTATGTTTGGTATATTCTGTACTAAATTTTATTTGTATTAATAATTTACTATGTCTGTTGATCAATATTGTTTTAACTCTTTAATACTGTGACTCTATACAATGTACATGTTCTTACATTATACATTTTCTTTCCGCGAACGTCCTAGAGAACCGTTATGAACCCCTGGTGGTTCGCAAAACCCTAATTGAGGGCTGCGGGTCTAACATATATATTCTTAAGAAAATACGAAAATAAAAAAAAATCTTTAAAAACAATTAATTACAAATATCAGTGTTATTTATTTAAAGTTGCTTTTGTACCTTATATTAAATGCATGATAGCATGTTCTATTGTAGTTTAATGAATCAATAAAAATACTCGTATGAGCTGGATTCCGCTTGAGCACTTGCGCTATTCCGTTAATTCGGGTGGATAAAAGGTTGAATTGTTTTGCATATGCAAATTGCAGGGTTCATACAGCCGTGAAAGCGCAAAACGGACCTTGTGTTAGGAGGGGAAACGTAATTAGCTTAAATGTAAAAGACTTCGTTTATTTATTTAATGAAGGGTTTGAAATAGGTTGACTATACTAATATTATAAAGAGGTAAAATTTGTTTGCTTGCATGTAGGGGGTAATTTCTGGAAATACTGAACCGATTGAAAAAGCTACACTATCTCTGAGTAACATAGGCTATAATTCATTTTGATAAAAATATTGTTTATTTTAATATTTGTAAATTTAGTCGGAAAAAATTCTTTGGATAGGCCTAGACACATGTATTTGCATTTTATTACCATAGCAATTAATTTAATAAAATCACAGATAAAACAGCTGTTTGCTTTAATATTTCTATTAACAGCTGATTTCAAACTTTAAAGCAATTATTTGTATTTCTAACTTTTAGGTTAGGTTTTTATTAAAGTATAGAGTTAAGCCCCGCTGGTTCTTTTAACCTTTATTTATTTATTTGGCCAGCTTGCCCTAGATTACATAGTTTGGAATTGACGATGCAGTGTATAGGGAGAGACTGATGCACCGATACATATTTCTTGAAAGTATTTACATTCGTTACCATAGCAACCAATTGAATAAAATCTATATATATATATAAAAGGCAAAGCCCTCACTCACTCATCATCACTAATACTCCCACTTCCCATGAAACTACAGAGATGAAATTCGGCATGTATATACTTTGTCATGTAAATAGGAAAACTAAAGAAATTTCATTTTGATATTCATATTTTTAGGGGTAGTTTTGACTGATCACAGTTTCTAAAAAACCATATCACCTAGGAACTTGAAATTTGTGCACGTATACTCAAAGACACTATAGGCACACTAAGAACGGATTTTAAAATGTTTGGCCTGTAAGGGTTGAAACAACCCCTACAACAATAAATATTGTTTGTTATATATATCAAAAACCTTACCTCCTAGGAATGTGAAATTTGGTACATGTATTTGCAACTGGGGCAAGAGGCGTACTAAGAAAGTATTTTAAAATATTTGGTCTGTAAGGGTTGAAACAACCCCTACAACAATAAATATTGTTTGTTATATACCCCAAAAACCATACCACCTAAAAACTTGAAATTTGGTACACATATTGCTCACAGGCACTAGAGGCGCACTAAGAAAGCATTTAAAAATATTTGACCTTTAAGGATTCAAACAACCACTAAAACAATAAATATTGTTTGTTATATGTATCTAAAACATTACCTCCTAGATACGTGAAATTTGGTACACGTATTTGTCGTAGGGGTAATTGAATATAAATGTTATAATTTACTTCCGTGAAATAATAGATGAACGAAAATTAGAGAAAACTATGACAATTAATTATAAATCATGGTGATGCAACAAACAAACTCCCTGTAGCGAAGCACTGGCATTCAGCTAGTAACAGATAAAACAGCTGGTTGCTCTAATATTTCCATTAACATCTGATATGAAACTTTGAAGCAATTATTTGTATTTCTAACTTTCAGGTTAGGTTTTTATTAAAGTGTATGCCTGAACCTTGCTGGTTCTTTTAACCTTTATTATAACTGCTGTTATAAAATATACGAAATAATTTGATTTGAACAATTAACACTATTTACCATCTTAGCTTTAGGGTTATTATTAATCCTACCTTTATTATAAAGAAAAGAAAACATAACATGATTATGTGTAAAGAAGGTTCTAACGGGTTGGCGTGCGGAGCACGCAGGGATTTATCCTAGTAATGCATACATTTAAAGAAACAAGAATTTTCGTCCTTTAATAGCGTTTATATTTTCACTTTAGTAAACCGTTAAAACAAACGGGTTTCAAATTATCTGTGGCGAAATTCCGTAGGCAAGATGAGCTTTGCAGAGACTCTTTGTTGACACCTTGGGTCGGGAGTGGTCAGTGAGCACCGATAAAGTTCCCCAGAACACGTTCCGGGGTGTCACTAAAAATGTTATATATGTATGTACTTTTATGTGTTCGCTCTTTATAGGCCGTATTTTACGTCCGATTTTGGTGCACACGTTAATTTTCTAAGTCGCTCGGACGACTTCATTTAACAAAAAACAACCGGATGTACATTTTATGACCGGAAGTAACGTTTTGGAGTTATACCTCTTTGCACCCGTTGTAATCGGGATGGGATGTCGGTCGAGAAACCGCGTCACGAGTTAGGAGTAAAATCCGGAAAGTGCCTTTTATACCTTTCTTCGTATACTTTCTATACTTCAAAACGTCGGATTGATTTGAAACTTTGCACACTTATCAAGGACCGATGACAATGCAATGTTAATTTTGTTGGGTGTAGTAAGTGAGCACTGATCATGGTTTCCAGAACACGACGTGATTTTCACCCCCTTCAAAACGTCGGATTGATTTGAAACTTTGCACACTTATCAAAGACCGATAACAACGTAATATTAATTTGGTTGGGTGTAGTAAGTGAGCACTGATCATGGTCCCCTGAACACGTTTTCGGCAGTCATTACAATTTTTTTATACAGGGTGATTCACGACGGTATGCAGAAACTTCGGAAGCTCATTCATTTTGTTGGGTGTAGTAAGTGAGCACTGATCATGGTCCCCAGACTAACTGTGACCAACCAAACAGATGCAATGATAGTATTCATAAGCGTATGTAACAAAGAAGGAAAAAATGGGATATTAATTTTAAAATATGCCTTAATTGTTGGTTAGTGTTTTTATAAAAGAATAGGCTATCATCTACAAAATAGTAGGGCTACTCTAAGTTATGACTAGTTTTTCCAAAATATATTAAATCAATAGTAGGTTTACCTGTCTATACCATTGGATGGCCAAAGAAATATAGGCTAACTTCCACCGTCTGGTCCGACGCAGACCCAAATTTTCTTCTTTTTTTTTCGTACCGGAATGAAACTTTTGTGGTTCTATCTAAACAAATAAATATAGGAGAGTATTGTGCACATTTAGTTTTTTCACGACCTTATAGCCCGAAATCGATGAAAACGTAAAATACCATACAAGTATCTGGTTCAAATCCACGCGTAGGGTTTTACCGTGGGGGCAGTTCATGCTCCGAGCGGAAAGAAGCAGCACGTGAGCCGGGCCTGAAGGCTGAGGGGCAAACAAATTCTAGTAATACATTTCATACACTCAGGCAACTGTTCAGCGCTTTCGTTAACCCTTTGGCTCCAAACGTCCAATTTTTCGGACGTTGTTAGTATGTCCGTCGAATCCCGATGTCCGAAAATTCGGACGTTGCGTGTATGTGCGTTGAATCCCAACGTCCGAATTTTCGGACGTTCAGAAAAAAAAAAACATATAAAATACAAATCATTAGTGAATCTATGTTTATTACACATCAATGGAATCAGAAAGAACTGTTCTATTTACCTCTATGATCTTTACTTACGTTATAAATGACCTCTATGTTCGCTTCAACGAAGATAATTGTGATAGACGTCTCTGTGCTTTTGTCATCTGTCAGATGGTAAATAACTTTATTTGTGCGCTGTCTTTGATTATGGCCCAGATATTATGTTGTGGTACGTGATTGTTTTGACGTTTTTAGTTATATTTATTGTGAATTGTGGTTATGAAGCGAGTGCATTCACTTGTTAGTGACGTGTATATTCTTATGACTATAAACGTACAACTAACCGCAGAACTGGTTATGCACTGTAGTAGCATAGTTTACAAAACAACTTAATTACTCTGTAATTTTTCAATATAATGTAATGAAATTTGATATTTTTAAGTGGAAAATTATGTTATGTGGAAAACATTGTTCTAGATATTTTTTTGTTCTGTCATTTTCAAGAGTAAAGTAAACAAAATTTAAAATTCTTTCTTTTTTTTCAAGTAACAATTTAAATAATAAAAATACATCATCAAAACTGATCAGTAATTAAATTAATAAATATTTTTTTGCGAAACACTAAAAATTTGCTGAATTGAGATTGGGATTTTATGCAAATACATAACAGATAATTGTTAAGATTTTTGGAACATGAAAATTGGATGCCGGGAGCCAAGTTCCCAAACATTTGTTTGAAACTGTAAAACATATACACATAATTTTGGAAATTCGCTCAACCCAAAAATGATCGAATTTGCGTTTGGGATCACGCAAATAGAGAGCAACCGAGATGTTGTGATAAAAACCAAGTTTAATAGAACACTTTCGGATATTATTACCAGCAAATTATGTACACATTATATTTACTTCAAATTAAATAACATCTTGTATAGGCTGTGTATAAAAGTCACTTTTCCATTACTTGAGCTCAGAAATGGCAAACGGAGGAGAGCTGAAATTCCTCGTAGAGGTTCCAGTCATGTTATGGTAGATGCTT
This sequence comes from Philaenus spumarius, assembly GCA_018207615.1. Taxonomy (NCBI): domain Eukaryota; kingdom Metazoa; phylum Arthropoda; class Insecta; order Hemiptera; family Aphrophoridae; genus Philaenus; species Philaenus spumarius. The sequence goes on from JAGFPH010002035.1 coordinate 43,587, forward strand.
AGTCCTAGATTACTTGTGTCAAAATTTTGTCACGGGATTACTCATGTATCGTCAAATTGACTACTAACAAAAAAATTTTTTTTTTACTGTACTAAAATAGTTTTGTAATTATTTTTTAAATTGTAATTGTATCCTAGCATATTTTATTGCTATATTAAACCAAAAAAATTGGGTCTGCGTCGGACCAGACGGTGGAAGTTATACTTCTTTGGCCATCCAATGGTATAGACAGGTAGACCTACTGTTGATTTAATATATTTTGGGAAAAATTAGTCGTAACTTAGAGTAGCCCTACTATTTTGCAGATAATAGCCTATTCTTTTATAAAAAACACTAACCAACACTGAATGCATATTTTAAAATTAGTATCCCATTTTTCTTCTTTGTTACATACGCTTATGAATACTATCGTTGCATCTGTTTGGTTGGTCGCAGTTAGTCTGGGGACCATGATCAGTGCTCACTTACTACATCCAACAAAATGAATGAGCTCCCGAAGTTTCTGCATATCGTCGTAAATCACCCTGTACATCAAATTTTTAATGACTGCCGAATACGTGTTCAGGAGACCATAATCAGTGCTCACTTAATACACCCAACAAAATTAATATGGCATTGTCATCGGTCTTTGATAAGTGTGCAAAGTTTCAAATCAATCCGACGTTTTGATGTATAGGAAAGTATACGAATATACGAAGAAAGGTATAAAAAGGAACTTTCCGGATTTTACTCTTAACGCGTGACGCGGTTTCTCAACCGACACCCCATCCCGATTACAACGGGCGCAAAGAAGTGTAACTTCAAAAAATAGTTAACACTAAACTATGCAATAAAAAAAGTAATAAAAAAGCAGACGACTTTTTATTTAAAAATGGAAATCGAGAAATTTGAAAAACAAAATTTAAATCGTATACAAATTTTTTATATATTTTTTAAAATATACTTATGGTAAATACTTAAGTTTTACTACATTTTTTTAGTAAAATTCTGAAGTTTTTTCTCTATGTGTTTGGTGGATTAATTAAAAAGTTACATTGTCACTTGCGAGCTCAAGAAAACAGGGATGCGGACTACTTGTGACAACGAAACTGTGCAACTGACAACTGGGGTTGGAGGGGGGAAGGTACTGGGAGGGGGGGGGGGTTAAGAAACGCCCCCATTTTTTTAGGTTCTGCCATTTTTGCAAATGACGCCACATGGGTAATCTGGGATGAGTAAATAAACGGTACCAAAAAACTGGTACATA
>JAGFPH010002035.1:77608-89670 GCA_018207615.1 Philaenus spumarius
ACGACCGCGATACACAACGTTATGTGATTTATTTTTATATTTTCTTGTTATAAAAAAAGTTTGCATACGCTACTATAAAAAAGTAAAATTCAGGTAGGTGTGGAGCGGAAACCAGTCGACCGTGCTGACCCTCCGTAGGCTTGAACTTCCGCCTCACTCTGAGTTGAATTTTACTATAGTCGTATCTAGTTCAGTGTTTACTCTAGGGGAGTTTGATAAACTGTGTGCGCTTATTGCAAATGTATCGATGCAAACAGACCGACTTGGAGGAAAGCGAGGAATAGGGGAATGCATCACACAGGCGCGGCAAATGATCTTGACCTCGCGCTACGCTACGCCAAACAACACGCTTCATCAACAGCAAATGATGTTATGTTCAAGCGGCGATGGCGGAACATTGCATCCTCAAGTCGATTCACTACTCTTTGACAGAACAAAATCACTGACATTACTTCTTAAAAGTGTGTGTAAATTAGTAATGCTTTGTGTTTAGCAGTGATTAAAAATTATTCTACAAATTGTATAAATGGAGTCGACATGTTATGTAAGTTACCGGCTTTCATTTATATTTTTTTTCTGGCGTTATCATCAACTTTAGGCTCTAGTATGTCTCTATTTAACTATTTTTTGTAACAATAAATGTACGTTTTTTCATGAACGTCTTTTTAATTTATTCTGTTTTTAAGTTAAAAAAATCGGTATTTTTCTGAACTGTGTTCGGAATAGGTGGATTTTCGGATTAGCGGGATTCGGATTAGCGAGACTCAACTGTATCTTGTGTTACCTCAATGTTGGTCAAGAAATCTATGTAGATAGATTGTTTAAAATATGAATAAGCATTGGGTTTTAAAACAAAGTTTAGAGAGAAGGGTGCACTTCCTTAGCGTTCATTACAAATTTATTTATACATATTGATTTGCCTCCTAAACTGCAGTGGTAATCTAACTTAGGTATACATCAAACAACCGTCGACAATTTCAGTTGGTGATTTCGGCGACTACCGGTTTCGGAAGTCTTAATTAAACTTCCATTGTCAAGTCATACATTGATTTCTTACAAGATAACTTATAGGCCTATACAGGGTGTTACAAAAAGGTTGGGCTGGCTATACAGGATCGGATTTTATTCATTGAAATAAATAAAAAATGTTCAGTAACTTTTTTCCGAATTCGGGTTAGTTTATTTGCTGTAATCCGCCATTTTGTTTTTTTTACAAAAACTCACTGTAACTCTGGTAATAGATAAGATATCGAGTTCAAATTTGGAATAAGCATTTTATGTGTTACGATTATCAAGTGTACCAAACACAAAGAATTTACTTTTTTTATAATTTTCAAAATTGCGGCCGTTAAAGATTTTTAACGTGGAATATCTTGAAAACCGTTAACTTTACAAAAAATGTACAAGAGACAAAAATATTTTCAAGTTTTAACGACAGAAAAAATGATATGTTTGTCGTTTCAGTAGGTCAAAGAACAACCGAGTTATCGACAAAAAACTAAAAACATAATTTCTTGGTAATTGTCTACAACAACCAAAATTAGCCTAAAACAATTATTTTTTTTAAAATTGTAATAAATAAGATAAAATCCATTGCTCAGAAACGCATTCAAAATTCAAATGTGGCATATAACCATTTCATTAATAATTCTTTGGTTTTTCATATCCTATGTGTGATTCTAAGCTGAAAATGAAGAATATTTTTTTTCGATTTCCACTTTGCTTAGTAGCTAGACGCCATTTTGTTTTTGTCCATAAAACAATTTTTGTTGTTTTGACAATATTTGAAACGGAAAAGAATCAGATAAAGAGGCCTGTAGTATTCACAAAACAATATACTTTCAATGCAATGTTTTAGAAGTATTTTATTAGGCAATAACAAATAATTACCAATAAAATGGTTATATGCCACATTTGAATTTTGAATGCGTTTCTGAGCAATGGATTTTATCTTATTTATTAAAATTGTAAAATTAAAAAAAATTGATGATTTTACGATAATTTTGGTTGTTGTAGACAATTACCAAGAAATTATGTTTTTAGTTTTTTGTCGATAACTCGGTTATCCTTTCACCTACTCAAACGACAAAAAAGCATTTTGTCTGTCGTTAAAAAAGGAAAATGTTTTGTTTCTTGTACATTTTTTGTTGTTAATCGTAACATATAAAATGCTTATACCAAATTTGAACTCGATATCTTATCTATTTCCAGAGTTACAGTGAGTTTTTGTAAAAAAACAAAATCGCGGATTACGGCTAAACTAAGCCGAATTCGAAAAAAAGTTACTGAACATTTTTTATTTATTTCAATGAATAAAGTGAGATCCTGTACAACCACCCCAACCATTTTGTAACACCCTGTATATAAAGTAAACAATATTTGTATTTTGTAGTGCTCTGCTGAGGAGTAAACAACCATAAAACAATTAAAATTAATATTATACTACCATTAAAGCTAGAGAGCTGGTAATTCCGTACATTTATTTCAATCCATATTTCCGTTTTGCAGTGTTCCGACCGCTTCGATTATATTGCAATTATTTGGAGCTTTCAAATTATTTTTTCACAAAAATCGTCAATATCTTGAAAACGTTGCATCCTAGAGCTTTTTTTTTAACAATTCTCAACCACTCATTAGGACACACCATCTTTGCCAGTTACGGGCTATACAACGGTAAAGTGTACTGTATGCAGGGTGGACAACATGAAAGAAAGAATCAGACAGGCCTGTTTGCTAGTAACACTGATGCTGCAAAAGAGTTCGACAACATTTTCATGAAAGAATGATAAGTTGCATCGCAATGGATGGACATCATTTCGAGCACTTCTTGTAAACTATTTTTTACATTTTTAGAGTAATTTTATGTCACTTTGCTTTCTTTAATGTACACCATGATAAAACAACTTTGATAAAGTATTGTAACAAAAAAAGAGTATGTTTAATTTTTGTTTACCTGTAGATCTAACTATTTTGAAATTTTTTATGCCTGGTCCAAAAGGTGTGAACAATTAAGGGCAAGTGCCACAAAAAAAGTTTGTTGTCTGAAGCATGGTTTAGAAGTTGGTTATTGTAACCTTTATGAGTGATTAGATGTAAGAAAATGAAACTTCGACTTCATTTTACAGGAGAACCGTTGGGTTTATCAAAAAAATGTAAGGAACAAAAAAGTCTTAAAATTTCCCATAAAATCCAAGTCATACAAATGGGGGGTTTCCATTTTAAAAAATGAAGTTGGTCGCCATTTTGGATTCAAAATGACGGATTTTGACATTTTTTTATACACAGTCTATTTAAACATTTTTGTCCGAATCGTATTTTAAAAGTTATCTATTGTCACACTTAGCTGGTCCACTCTGTATATCCCACCCCCCAAGTCGAATTTTGACTTTTACAAATTCGGTAAAATAAGTGAGTGACAGGTCAAAGTATATGTTTTTAAATGCAAAAAAACACGTTATATTCCGTCGGCTTTGATTATATTGCAACGATTTGAAACTTGTTCATTGTTTTTTCACAAAAATCGTCAATATATTGAAAACGGTGCGTCCTAGGACATTTTTGACGATTCTCGATCCCTCTTTAGGACACACCATCTTTGCCAGTTATGAGCTATATATGGAATAGTGTATATTCCCTTGGGAGCTCCCCCCCCCAGTTTAATTTTGACTTCTACAAATTGGATAAAATAAGTGAGTGACGGGTCAAAACATGTTTTTTAATGTAAAAAACACGTTATATTCCGTCAGCTTAGTTATATTACAATGCTTTGGAGCTTATTCATTGTTTTTTCACAAAAATCGTCAATATCGCGATAAAGGTGCGTCCTAGGACATTTTTGACGGTTCTTGATCTCTCTCTAGGAAATACAATCTTTGCTAGTTATGGGCTATACAAACGGTAACTTGTATGTCCCCCTGGAGCCTCTCCCCCAATTCAAATTTTGACTTTTATAAATTGGGTAAAATAAGTGAGTGACGGTTCAATATATATTTTTAAATCAACAAACACGTTACTCCGTCAGCTTCGATCATATTGCAATGATGTTTAGCTTTTTCATTATTGTTTCACAAAAATCTTCAATATCTCGAAAACGGTGCGCCCTAGAGTTATTTTTTGACAATACTCGACCCCCATTTAAGAAACACCTAAATGTAAAATTTTTTACCTTCATTTGTTACAATTTGTCAACATTTACAATGAGATTGATTGTATTATACTTCCTCTTAGATCATGAATTATTCCCGTGCGAAGAACGGGTTCAACAGCGAGTGTTTATATATTAGTGTATCATAATTTACTTTTGGTTTTATTTTATTTAGGAGAGAAATGTGTATATGTTTAGTTCTCAGTTTATGCACATTATGTTTTAGAAGTAATTATTATTTTAGTTTTTGTTTGTTTATTAATTTTTGTTTGTAGCTTGAATTTTTATGTATTTATGTTTCTTGAACTTCGAGGTAAAGTGAGAGGACCCAATGGTCCTAACTTCGCCTCAGTAAATAAAGATTATTATTATTGTTATTATTAGGAGAATTTGTTGGCCTAAATAGATAGTTAAGAAATTATAAAGAGAAGTTTTTTTAAACTTTTTTCGCGTGTCTCCCTCGACGTACTTTCCTTGTCTGTCATACTGTCAAATTGGGGATTAGGCCTTACTCAGGCTACTGCAGGTGGTTAATATTAATACCAATAGAACAACAGAAAAATATTTAATCTAGGTTGAACCATCCAGTACTAAGAACCTTCATTAAAATAATTATTTAGACAATTAAACACATATAGTTAAACGTCTGTCTACAATATTAATTACTTAAACTTAGAGTGGTAGAAGCAAAGCGTAGATTCATTAGGCTACACCGCCAACACCTTTACATTAACGTACAACTAATTATGATTGTTAGCCTTAGTCTAAGTGAACTTAATGGCATTTCTTTGTCTATTTCATAAGATACGTTCTAATCCTTAAGTTAAATTGCTTCTTGCTTTATATATTACTAGAGGGCTTCAACCCTTGCTAGCTTCGCTCACCACCCCCGCGGCGACTCACGGCGAAGCATATGCAAACGGATTATTGTATACTGTGATGTTTCACGATTGATTAGGGCAGAGGCACTTGGATCGGGTTAGGGTGGTGGGGCGTGGTATTCTATATCATGACTCATAATCGGTAAGGCCATTGTTTTGTAATTTTTTTTTAAATAGAGTGATATAACCTAAAATGCAGTTGTTAAAACACAAAACGATTCTAAAAATTTGCCAAGTAGGTTGGGGGGGGGGGGGGTAATACCAAGGCCGTAGCCAGGGGGTCAAAACCTCCCCCGAAATCCCGAAATTTAGCAGTAAAAATTAATACTAGGTTCAAAAAGTGCAAATTAAATTATAAAATAGACAACACAACAGAGGATCCAACAACATATTTTACATCATTGTGCATTGCATGCATACTGATATTTAGATTTGCTTGATTAAACTACAACGTACAATACACATGGATGCAGTAGGTTACAGCCTTACTCTCTTGGGAGTTGTGAGCTTGATCTGATCTATTAAATAAGAAAACTATGAAAAACAAAACAAAATCATTCGTCATGCTTACATCCTATAATATTTTGCATGGGCAACTATATCAACATTTTTAAAATACGCATGGAAATTGGCGTTTAACACGTTCACTGCTACGCAAATTTCGTATTTCCTATGCCAGATTTTGACTTTTTATTTTTTTATATTTATAGCCTAAATGAGTAGAAATTACTGTATATTTTATTTTTGAACCTTTCTACGTAATAATCCCTAATATTTTAAAGCGGAAGCACGCTATGCACTGTGTATTGAAAATACTCCCAATATGGGGGTTGGCATGCGAAGCACGCATTGCACTGTGTATTGAAAATACTCCTAATACGGGGTTGGCGTGCGAAGCACGCAATGCACTATGTATTGAAAATACTCCCAATATGGAGTTGGCGTGCGAAGCACGCTATGCACTGTGTATTGAAAATACTCCCAACATGGGGGTTGGCGTGCGAAGCACGCAATGCACTGTGTATTGAAAATACTAATAATATATGGTTGGCGTGCGAATCACGCTATGCACTGTGTATTGAAAACACTCCCAATATGGGGGTTGGCGTGCAATGCACTGTGCGTCGGCTGCGTCTCGTAATGTTCAGCGTCAAGCTCACATGTGCGTCCTTAGCAGTGGACGTGTTAAAAGGGTTTAAATTCAAATCCCCGATCCTGATCTGCCCCCCCCCCCCCAAACGTTTTACTGCCTACGGCCTTGGGTAATACACATGTAAATGTTTTCTAGAAGTGTGTGTTTTATCTGTCATAGGGCTGTGAGTAAACCCCATTGTTTTCACCTTTTTGACTCTTTAAAATAAAAATTTTGCAAAATCGTTTCTTAGAGCGCCTCTATGACAATATACGAATATAGCTTTAAATTGGTTAGCTCTATTTTTGTCTTATCTCTACGTTCATTCTGTATTATAGTCAGTCAGGACGAAGCTACTTACAGGATATATAAAGATTAAGGTTAATTGTTTTTGATTTACTAGAGGCCTCAGCAACTGCTCTCCAAAAAACGAAGCGATTCGCGGTGAAGAAAAATCCAAACTGTGGTATTTAACAAAGATTAATTTGATTTTCATACTCTTACTCTTTGCTATCAGCCAATATTTCATAAAAGTTGTCACTTTTGTACCCCTGGGCTGTAAACACGTTCTCTGCTAAGGACGCTAATTTGTGTGCTTGACACTGAACACTATGAGAAGCGGCAGACGCACAGTGAATTGCACGCCAACCCCCATATTGGGAGTATTTTCAATACACAATGCATTGCATGCTTCGCATGCCAACCCTTGTATTGGAAGTATTTTTAATACAAAATACGTTGCGTACTTTGCACGCCAACCCGCATATTGGAAGTATTTTCAATACATAACGAATTACGTGCTTGGCACGCCAACCCCCGTGTTGGGAGGATTTCAATACACAGAGCATTGCATCCGCTTTAAATTATTAGTGATTATTACGTAGAAAGGTTCAAAAATAAAAAATTAAGTAATTACGTTTAGGCTAAAAATATAAAAAATAAAAGGTCAGCCTGTAGTGCAGGAAATACGAAATTTGTGTAATAGTGAACATGTTAACAAGAGTTAGAAGTTATGTAATAAAACATAGGTTACAAGTAAATTACCTATGTAAAGTAAATCACATGTATCCCTTGGCTTCTAAGCTAAACAGCTCTTCTACGAAGTATTTTTTTTTCGCCACTAGATCTCAGCACATGATAGGCTTACAGTTATATTCTTTGGCCAAAAACATTTTAAAGTGTTGAAACCCAGTTTATTATTTAAAGAATGCCACTTATACCCCTTGGCTTCTCAGCTCTTCAATTATGATATATTATGCCGTTTTCGTTGTTTGGGTTTCCTATTTACCTAACCTAAAAAAACTGTTGGTTGTCAAGAATAATTACTCGATTCTAAATTTTCCAATTTGGTCGCTATGGTAATACATTGTATTAAGCTTATGATCCAAATCAGCTGTTATTCGTAATATGCAACAACAGATGTTGGAACAATAATACAGTAAGCTGTTTTCGTTTATTGTTCGTTTGCGTTTCTTTTAAACCTAACCTACAAAAACTTTAAAAAAAATTAACTTATTCTAAATTTTCTAATTTGGTTGGTATGGTAATCGATGTAAATGCACTCAACAAACGCGTATTGGTTCAGTATAGACCTTGTGTAGAATTGTATTGCTACGCTTTGATTCAAATCAGCTGTTTTATCTGTTCAAGGCTGGGAGTAAACCACCGTATTTAGAAAATGTTTCACTCTTAAATCAAAATTTTGCAAAATAATTTCTGAACGCACTTATACATAGTGGAATGAAGAAACTCTAAAAATTCTTAGCCTACAGCTATCTTAGTTTTGGCTGTACGTTTGCTTCCATGCCCAACTACTAAAGGCTTACCATTTGAAAATATTTATCTGCCTTCTAAATTTCAACCATCTTCCCTTGTATCCTCTCACGTACAGAGCAAGTATAGTTGACATACATCCGATAACACCAAACTTCTACCCAAACAAAACAATGTCGTCATTGTGTAAACCCAAGTCTTTAGTTGTGGGAGCAGACTTTGTAATACATGTTAACATTTCAGGTTTAGGTTGTTTATCATTGTCAAAGTATAGGCCTATTGCTTAAAATTTATTTATTCTACTCCCTGCGAGGCAGGGATTGTATTTCCCTCGCAAAAAGCAAGCAATCTCTCTCTCTTCCTCCCCCCCTATCTAAAAGAGGGGTCTCTCTTTATAGCCTCAACTGCACCAAATAAAGGCGACGAATCAATCAAACAATGAAAACAAATGGACAAATAAAATAGTTTTTCATTTTCTGGAGGTCAAATTTTATTGTAATCGAATTACGGATATAAAACTAAATAATTCGACCACACAGATGAACCGCTGACGTGAGTTGAGCAAATTTCAAAAAGTTACATTTATAGGCCTATGTTTTAGGGTTTCAACCAACAATTTGGGAAATAGGTCTATTCACAACGGTGCTGAATAGCTGCAAAATGGTTCGCACGCCATTCCGCATATTAGGAGAATCTTCATTACACAAAGCATTGCGTGCTTCGCACGCCAACCCCCGTATTAGGAGTATCAATACACAATGCATTCTGAATGTTGGGAGTATCTTCAACATACAAAACATTGCGAGCTTCGCACGCCAACCCCCGTATTGGGAGTATCTTGAACTCACAAAGTATTGCGTGCTTCGCACGGCAACCCTCGTATTAGGAGTATCTTAAATACACAATGTATTGCGTGCTTCGCACGCTAATGCCGCGATAGAATCCACCGCGTGGCTTTGAACCGGGTACCTCTATGGTATTTTCTGTTTTGATTGATTTTGGGGGAACCGAGCGAGCTATAAAATCGCGTAAGAAACAAAATGTGCAGAATAACAACCTACATTTATATTTGCAGAAAAAACTCAAAAACAAATTCATTTTCGTAGGAAAAACCTCAAAAAACAGTTACTTTTGGTCAAAAACGTGTTTGCGATTGTTGGATTTTTTTGGCTAACGAACTCGTCCGAGCCACGTGGACAACCAACATGAGTACCAAATTTGAACCAAATCGGACTTAAAATGCGGCCGCTAGAGTGTGAACACATATATACATATACATATCTATATATATAAAAGCCAAAACCCACTGACTCACTTACTCACTGATTCACTGACTCACTCATCACGATTTCTCAAAAACTAAAGAACGGATTGGAATGAAATTTGGTATGTAGCTTCCTCTAGGGCCATAGGTGCTCACTAAGAAAGGGTTTGAAAAAATTCGAAATTTTAGGGGGGTTTGGGGGGATCAAAGTTATTAAAAAATGACTTCTTCAAAACTACCGAACGGATTGGAATGAAATTTGGTATGTAGCTTCCTCTAGGGCCATAGGTGCTCACTAAGAAAGGGTTTGAACAAATTCGAAATTTTAGGGGGTTTGGGGGGGTTCAAATTTATTAAAAAATGACTTATTCAAAACTACCGAATGGATTGGAATGAAATTTGGTATGTAGCTTCCTCTAGGGCCATAGGTGCTTACTAAGAAAGGGTTTGAAAAATTTCGAAATTTTAGGGGGGTTAGGGATCAAACTTATTAAATCACGATTTCTTCAAAACTACTGAATGGATTGGAATGAAATTTGGTATGTAGCTTCCTCTAGGGCCATAGGTAAGAAAGGGTTTGAAAAAATTCAAAATTTTAGGGGGGTTTGGGGATCAAAGTTATTAAATCATAATTTCAGATCTTTTATTATTATGACAATGTGCTTTTATTATTTAAGATCTATATATATATAAAAGCCTAATACCACTCACTGACTGAACACTTAAAAAGAATACAATTACGTTAAAAAGACTGAAATTACCAACCACAACGGGCAACGCCGTACGGGTCAGCTAGTGTATATTATACATATATATGATTTTTAATGACACCCCCAAAACGTGTTCTGGGGACCATGATCGGTGCTCATTTGCTACTCCCAACCTTAGATCTTACCATAAGGGCCACTGCAATAGTTAATGTTTTCTATGGAAATTCGCTAGTAAATATATTCTGATCTAGCCTAATAGTATGAGTTTTAAGTATCAAGAACAAAATAGTAGTGTATTGTCTATAACTCGGTTATCCTTTGGACCTACAAGAACAACGTGATAAACATTTGTATTTGTATACCTAGTGATCCGGCCACCCATTAAGAATTTAAAAATTGTTGCACACATCTACTCCATACTTTCTGGGCATCCTATTCAATTAAAAAAAAACTATTTCCTTATTAATTGAAATCATTAATCCGCCACCTTGAATGTAACTTTGTTTTTTTAAATGGAAACTGGTCACGTGATACACCATTTCGATGTAGAATTTCGAGAGAAAACCAACGGTGAAATTTGCACATCCGTATCTTTAACTGATTAAAAATGGCGATAAATTTTTCCTTATTTTGCTGTCATGTAAAAAAAGAGTTACTATTCTTTTTGAATTTAGAATTAAATAAGCCTTCAAACGATATGCCACACAACGATATTCGGGAGTATTTGGTTGAATCACTTGAAATCAATTTTGCATTGTGTATTGAAATTACTCCCAATACGGGGGTTGGCGTGCGTAGCACGCAATGCATTGTGTATTGAAAATATTCCCAATACGGGGGTTGGCGTACGAAGCACGCAATGCACTGTGTATTGAAAATACTCCCAATACACGGAGGTTGGAGTGCGAAGCACGCAATGCACTGTGTATTGAAAATACTCCCAATAGACGGAGGTTGGCGTGCGAAGCACGCAATGCATTGTGTATTGAAAATACTCCCAATACGGGGGTTGTCGTGCAATGCACTGTGCGTCGGTCGCTTCTCATAGGGTTCACTTCACTGTCAATCTCACGTGTGCGTCCTTAGCAGTGAACGTGTTGGACAGAGATGTACCGGGTACTGATGTTTTTAGTCGGGTTAGTAGCGGTTTGCTCAAGCGCCAGCATTCGTGCCGGTAACTGTAACCAGCCAACTGATTGCATACACAAAGGCTTAAGCCCATGTAGGGATTATTCTTTAACACACAAATGTAAAATAATGTAGTAGAAGACTGAGAAATTATAACGTTAATGGCGGTTGTATCTACTCGGAATATAACAAAACAAAAATAGCTGTGTATACATTTAATTAATGTATATTTATCATTAAATTAAGCGTAGGTTATTTACATTTCAGTCCACCCTGCTTAAACAACGGTTCCAGTTCTGCCAACTGTAAGACAGTTAAAGTTAATGAACCAAATTACAACTGCTGTTTAACGTATACATTGGATGAACATAATCGTTTGGAACTAATTGGGTTTAATTTCCACATGTACAAACGGTTATGTCTAGCATTCTTTAATCACCCGTTTAGAAATAATAATTGCATTAAATGTATTTGAACATATCGAAATATAAAAATTTAATACGTGTATAACTGTATAGATATGACTTTAGGTTTCCGTTGAAAACCACTATAGCTAAAGTTAAACTGCTGACGTGAGTTGTGAGAATTTCCAAAATTTAGTTTGTATGTTTTATGACTTGATCCAACTATTTGGGAAATTAGGCTAACCACGAAAACGTTAATTATCTGCCTGCGTGTGCGAAATATATAAGTAGAATTTGCTTTCACAGCAGCCTCCAGCCCCACTTAAAGCAGAAAACCTTGCATTCCAAGTATGATGTCGTCCTTACGACCTCGAATTATGGACTGCTTCTTTCTGCCATAAGACCAGTGAAATAGCTCATTTACTACCCCCGACCTTAGGTTTTACCATAAGAGTCACTGCAATAGCTCATTTAGTACCTCGACCTTAGGTTTTACCATAAGAGTCACTGCAATAGCTCATTTAGTACCTCGACCTTAGGTTTTACCATAAGAGTCACTGCAATAGCTTATTTACTACTCTCGACCTTAGGTTTTACCATAAGGGTCACTGCAATAGCTCATTTAC